>JABMDO010000304.1:0-36458 GCA_014851415.1 Cnaphalocrocis medinalis
CGTTTGGTCCGAGGTGGCACGAAGTAGATCGATGCGGCAGAAGGGATCAGCGAACCGAACAACGAAGACTCATCAGAGAGAAGTGAGCCCCCCGCGAAAGAACCAGACCATAACTAGGGCCAGAGCGAAGGGCGGGGGCGAGGCGCGAGTGGTGGGGACTAAATACATGCACTAAGTACGAAGTAACAGCTGCGGGGCGCAACAGGTCGCGACAGGTCCCGACAAGTCTCGAGGCGCGGCGCACCGGGCCGGCTTCACCAACTACAGGCAGGGCTTTGTAGGGTTCGGGTGAGCTAGCTATCATATTCGTTAACTATCCAAGTTCTTGCTACATATCATTTTTCCATCACTGTCGTTTTCTTTTTCCTGTTTTTTTGTTCCCTTGATCCTAAATTCTTGACGTTTGTTCCACATTCTTGTTTGTCTGAAATTCTTCGTTTATTTGTCTTGACTTTTCATCTTCTTCTATTTTTTGTGCCTGGAGGACGACCCCTTTTTACTGGTTTCTTGGGATCTAGTAAACTCTTTGGGTCGGTTGACTGTTTTGGATCCTTATTCTTGCTTTTTCAGCTTTATTCTTATAGAATTGCTCAACTTCCTCCACTGACACGCTCTTCCCAGCAGTAACTGGCATTTGAAATTTTCGTTGGTTTTTGGTTCCTAAATCATTTTCACGCAATTCCACCAGATAGCTCTTCTCACTCACCGGCATCATTTTAACATCTTGGTCTACTCGTTATATTAATAAATATAATAAATTTAACAAATATGATATAAATATTTTTATAGATTTCATTATTGGTGTATAGGAAAAACTGTTCGTAATAATGAGTTGCTACCACGACTAGGTACCATGCCAAAATGATGCCAGTGACTAAAGCTCACCCTGTATTATGTATGTAGTCATATGTTTCGAACATACAACTATGTAAATATTTCTGTCGACGAAACGTCCGTAGGTAAACAGTTAGATCGGTGAATAGTCTTTATATGAAAAGTCCTGTCGTCGAAACACACAAAGACGGACCGTTCTGTCGGCGAAACGTCCATAGGTGAAACGATCTGTCGGCGAATGTTTTGAAAACGAAACGACTTGTCGGTGAATCGTCCAAAGGAGAAACGACTGTCGGAGAACGCAGGCAGATTTAAGTTACCCATTTATGGATGATAACTTTGACACAACAAAATTGCCAGTTTTTGATAAGCGACATGATTATTATGATTTTAAATATCTTGAGAGCATAAAAATCAACCTGAGAGCACAGATTAAGTCAACTCTTCTGTCTCTTATTTAACATAGTAAAAGTTAGCTAAAAAAATATAGTGATGACATGTCAAAGTTACCCCGATTGACTGTATAACAAACACATTTTACATAAAATGACGTATTATCTAAGTAAAATACATGAAATACTCACCACGGTTTGAAATAGATTTTATTTAATCGGTCTTGTTCATTATAGGTCGCGCGCGGAATGTAAGAAAAAATTGTGTTTCTGGCGATATTGGGAGCTCGGTCCATCTGAATAATAATGGATAACATCTACATCGGGGCACTGTTCTTTAACGGTGGCCAAAATTGGAGTTAAATGAGCCCTTATACCTGGAGGTGTGTGACTGAGATTATCAGACATAGTACAAAAATACTGGCATCCGTCTTTAAAAAATATCATGCCGGTGTGTAGACTAATTTGTGACTTTGAAGCTCCAAAATGCATGGACTGAATTTCTTCTGATAATTTGCTTTCGTACTTTTCCGAAAAGTCACACACAATAACAGCTTCAGTAGTTTTGCACCCAACTTAAACGCCTTTTCCAAAGCAGCAGCGATTCGTCAATTGATAATTCTTTGCGAGGGCTGTAAGCGGCTTTGAATTGTAATATGTAAGCAAAATAAAATGTCCTGGATGCCTGGCAGATTACTCACCGCAGCGGGCGATATCGGCCCGAACGATAAACAAACGTTTTTTTTATGGCTGTGTTACTGAATGGGCCCGTCTCAAGTTTTGTTTTTGTTAAACTACTTGAAATAAGCTTTCAAACAGTGTATAGTTTTATTGTTTTAATGCCCATAGTATAAACTTACACACCTGCAAACTTAGTGATCACGCGGAAATAGCGGTACTGCAAACATAATTATTTATATTTCGAAAATTAAAGCGATGACTGTAAAGTATAGACGCCTAGCTTTAAATTCGTCTGTGCTTTATTTATATTCGATGCAATCTCAGATAGTACAAAACGACAAGATGGCCGTCCGCCTAAGGTTTCCTACACACGATATTATTACTTTACCTATTTCTATTAGTGGGTAATACTTTTATTGTCTTTTGAAATGTTAATATAAAAAACCGGCCAAGTGCGAGTCGGGCTCGCGCACAAAGGGTTCCGTAGCAGCATCTCAAAAACTATAAGAGATACTTTGATCAAACCAAAAATCGTTGAAAGAGTTAATTAGCATGCATCACCTCTATTTTTTTTAGAATTTTATACCCCGTAGTTATAAAAATAGAGGGGGGGGGACATACTTTTTACGACTTTGAGAGCTGATATCTCAAAAACCGTTCACTTTAAGAAAAATGTTTTTTAGAAAACTTTATATCATTTTAAAAGACCTTTCCATTGATACCCCACACGGGTATGTACATCGAAAAAAAAAATTTCATCCCTCAGTTACATGTATGGGGGGCCCCACCCCCAATTCTTTTTTTTACTATTTAGTGTCATATTTTTGTAGCGGTTCATACAACACATATTCCCATCAAATTTCATCACTGTAGTACTTATAGTTTCCGAGTAAATCGGCTGTGACAGACGGACAGACGGACAGACGGACATGACGAAACTATAAGGGTTCCGTTTTTGCCATTTTGGCTACGGAACCCTAAAAATTACAATACATGTATTGTAATTTTTATATTAATATAGAGGTCGCGGGTTCGAATCTCGCGCAGTACAAACATATTATAAAAGTATAGGCAATAAATGAAATTATGTTTGGGTATAAAATAATTGTATTTTTAACCGACTTCAAAAAAGGAGGAGGTTCTCAATTCGTCTGTATGTATAATATTTTTTTTTTTTTATGTATGTTCACCGATATTTTCGTCAATTATAGACGGATTTCAAAAAAATTTTTTTTGATGGATAGAGTTTACTTCTGAGGTGGTCCCATTTTCACCAGTCCAGGATCTGATGATGGGATCCAGGAGAAATCGAGGGCAATCACCGAAAATTGTATGCTCGTATGGTGTTTTTGTTACGTAATCACATCTTACTCAGGTATATGCTTCAGGGTGTCAACATCTGATGGTGCTGTGCTGATGATGAAGCTACAGTACTCCTCAACGGTTAGGAGTTTGAAGGCAGTACTGCAATTGGTCGATGGAAACTATTTAGTAGTATGTAGGGCTAACATGTTGCTTGTGAGGTATGCTTGAATCAACATCTGATGCTGCTGTGCTGATGATGAAGCTACAGTACTCCTCAACGGTTAGGAGTTGGGAGCAGTACTGCAATTGGTTGATCGAATGTTTGTAGGGCTAACGGGATACTTGTAAAGGCGCATCCAGATTCACGCCGAGAACACGCGAGCACCTTGAATGAGATTCATTGCTCGCCCGTCTTGTTCTCGTGGTCGCCTATTCTCGGATCGGTGGCGGTATTTTGGCCCGAGTCAGTGTTTCGGGTGAGAAAAGAGAAGCGTATCACATTCTCGTTCGGTCTCAACTCAGATCAACGGTATGCTTGAATCAACATCTGATGCTGCTGTGCTGATGATGAAGCTACAGTACTCCTCAACGGTTAGGAGTTGGGAGCAGTACTGCAATTGGTTGATCGAATGTATGTAGGGCTAACGGGATACTTGTAAAGGCGCATCCAGATTCACGCCGAGAACACGCGAGCACCTTGAATGAGATTCATTGCTCGCCCGTCTTGTTCTCGTGGTCGCCTATTCTCGGATCGGTGGCGGTATTTTGGCCCGAGTCAGAGTGTTTCGGGTGAGAAAAGAGAAGCGTATCACATTCTCGTTCGGTCTCAACTCAGATCAACGCATGTACTCGTACTGACTACGCGTAGATCGTGTTCATGTGCATGTACCTACTCTGTGGTATTTTATTTTTATTTATTTTAATATTTATAAAATTATAATATGCTAACGCACACAATAAAATTGAAACCCTAACCCTAAGTAAATGAACTAGCATCTATTTTTAGTTCAAAACGCATTAACACAACTAAAAATCGAGAAATAAATGGACTTTTTAAAAAAAAATCAAACCGACTTCAAAAAAAAAACACAAACGACAAAAACAGACAATAGCAGTACTTACATAACTAAAAAGCGATAAATAACCTAATTTATTCACTTAATGCATATTATATATCTACAATTATTTAAATATTTACAACTTAATACCTAATACTTTAACAAAGTCTTCTTTAACTATTTAAATATTTACAGTTATCACTTATTTTTGAAGTCGGTGCCAGCCAAACAAATAAATGTAATTAAGAAAACTGACCGACATTAAAATTCAAAGCAAAACTAAGAATAGGAAATTGCATAAGCGCGCTGAAATAATTTATTAATGGAAGCGACCGTCAACGACGTCTGCCCTCACCCGTCTGCCCGCGTTCGGGTGGCACACTCAACCGGCTGACCCCGCGCCCCGCGCCCCAGGCGCACCTTCTCCTTGGTGTGTGTGGTTTTGCGTTTGCTTACCGGCCCGGGGCCGCGCGACTCAGTCAAACAGCACCACAGATATACTAACGGACTACGTTACCTAGGCTGCAGGCTGGCACCGACTTCAAAAATAAGTGATAACTGTAAATATTTAAATAGTTAAAGAAGACTTTGTTAAAGTATTAGGTATTAAGTTGTAAATATTTAAATAATTGTAGATATATAATATGCATTAAGTGAATAAATTAGGTTATTTATCGCTTTTTAGTTATGTAAGTACTGCTATTGTCTGTTTTTGTCGTTTGTGTTTTTTTTTTGAAGTCGGTTTGATTTTTTTTTAAAAAGTCCATTTTTTTTTCAATCAATTAACACATTAACTCTAGCTATTAATTTTACTCTTAGTTGCCTTTTATAGACGACACGACGGAAAAAAAATTAGGGTTTATGGTACGCCTTGAAACAACCCTCGATGCAGAGGTTTACATCGCATTTCCAGATTGTCCTGGTCTTTTTGGGACACATCCAGCAACAAGGGTTTTTTGAACCCGTTCTTATTGGGAAATGGTTGGCCTGAACCGTAGGTCTCGCTTGTGTCTTGTGCTGGGTGTTTCGTCTTTGGCTAGTTGTGATGAGCAGTCCAGTCGTGTTGGACCTAATGGTTAACTGTCGCGATTCTGTCGCGAGGTCTAGTTGTCGGTGTCGTTTTAAAAATACAGTCCGGAACTGTCGATGTGATATTTTCTGATGGAAACTGGAAAATATCACAAAGCAGTTAAAAAGTGCGGCATTGTACAGACGGCGCAAGAGTTTTTTATACCACACTCTGTTCCTAAGTCGTTCCATGGGATGAGCTGACAGAAATTGATCTTTTCTGTCCACTCCTCCCATGCTCTTGTTATAGTCAAGTACTGTGTGCGGTTTATACGTCACTCTGTTATATTTGTCATGAGTCTCAATTTGTAGATTATGGTATGTTGAGATCATACTAACTATGTTAGCATCTCGCCATACCAAAACCGACAAATCGGAACAGTACGTCGCCACTACTTCACCTTGTCGAAGTTCTGTCTTTGTCAACGTCTTCACAAAATTCTTAATGTCCCATAACTGTTACTTTTCCGCGAGAAAGCCATCGTACTTCTGTATGAAATAGGAGGGACTGATGATCTGCCCCCATTTCTTGACACACTGCATTAAACAGACGAGAGTTCAGCGGTCGCGACTTGATGTAATTGACGACTTTGATAATTTCTTGAAGGACGCACAATAGTTCATCAGGCAGAGACTTCGTCATCAGAGCTTCCCTATGTAAAAAACAATGCTGTTTTTGAATATTAGGATTTTTATTAGCAATCTTGGCTATAAAGCCTTTAACCTTTCCTGTCATAGCTGCTGCGCCATCTGTGCAAACACTTATACAATTATGCCATTCCAAATTATGCTCATTGAAATATTCGTCCGTTACTTTAAATATTTCTTCTCTAGTTGTATGGTTAGGCAGTGGCAGACAAAATAAAAAGTCCTCTTTTAATTCACATCCATCAACGTATCTAACATTTGAGATGAGATGCGCGTGACCACTAATGTCAGTGGACTCATCAACTTGTAGCGCAAAAACTCCACTAACTCTTAATTTTTCAATCAACGTTAATTTAATGTCGTTTGATATGTCATTAATTCGACGTGAAATCGTTTCTGCCGATGCAGGTATTTTTTCAATATCTTTAGCTGCTTCTTGGCTAATCATAATCTTGACAACTTCTTTGCAGACCGGTAAAATTAAAGTTTCAGCGAGAGTGTGCGGCTTTTTAGCTTTAACTAACATGTTAGCAATCACGTAGCTTGCTTTTTGTGCTTTGTCTGAGGTTTTGAAAGATGAACTCATAAGATTTACCTGCTTCTTAGATTGGTCCTTCAAACGTTGAAAATACGCTTTGTCTTTTTGGGCTACTGATGGGTGTTTAGTAGTTAAATGTCGTATTAGTTTACTGGGCACCATTGCATTATTACCCAAAGTTTCTCCGCAAACAAGACATTTTGGGGTGGGACAAGATTCGTCTCCGCAATATGTAAAGCCGTAACTTACGTAGCTTTCATCATATTTTCGATTAACAATTTTGGTTTTTTTTTTTCGTTGACTCTGTTTCTTCTTCATTAGTTTCACTTGAAAAGCTTACAGTACGTTTAAGAAATTTATCCATTATAATGTTTATTTGGTACTAAGAACAATTATGTTCGTGGCGACAGAATAAGCGGCGAAACAAAAGCGTACGGTGAAGTTAAACGGCGCAGTTACACTGACCAGTGAGTAGAGCGGGCGGCGGGCGCGGGGACTGCCGTCCCCCGCATCAGCCGCCCGCCGCCCGCGCCAAACGAAACAAAATGCGACACTCGCGTGATTTGCAGCTGTGTAGGTATTTTTCTTCCGTCCGTCTTTTTAACTTTATGAAATATCTAACCTTATTTTTCCAAGGCACACCAACTAATGATCACGGTACACCAGTGTGCCGCGGCACACACTTTGCGGAACACTGCCATAACAGTCCGTATTATGTCTTTTTAAACTACGCAATAATAATGGACTATTATAAAAATTGTCCATTATTAATGTGTGTTTTCGATGAAGCAGAGGCTCAATAAGGTCATATACGATTTTGGCAGTAGCGCTTGTGGGTCATTCAGTGCCATTATCGTCAGTCGTCACCTCCCTTGTCGTCTTCGTTAAGTCTGTCAATGGTCTCGTCTTCGTCTTGTCTGTCCATGGTCTCGTCTTGGTCTGGAGGGCAATCGCGCTAATAAAAATCGTATGAAACGAAACTGAACTTAAGTTGAACTACAGCTATTTCCACATTTCGTATCGCGCTAACGTTTTAACTGCGTTTAGAGTCGCAACTGAATTGCAATTGAAACGTAACCGCTGTCAAACAAGAAAGTTGACGTGACGCTACTTTTTCAAGAACTTTTGTGATGTTTGGGTTTAATTTTCAACTTTTTCCAAAGAAAAATGAATCACGCCTACATTTTTTTGTTGGAAAAGGCTCACGAGTTCGATGTGGCGATGGCTCGGGCTCAAACCAGGAGGAAGAATGTGTGTGAAAGATTGCAAAGTTTTGCCTTTAACATGACTGATCGACAATTTGTAAAACGCTATAGACTGTCGAAAGATCTAACCAGGGGTGTAATTGAGTAAACTGACCCCTCACATTGTAATAATATAGGAGATTCAGGGTATCCTTTGAGGACGACTATGATGATACCTATCTCAGAGCCAGAGCCCGACACCCCTAAAGAGTACTACCAGGAATTCACCTGTCTGCAAGGAGTAGGTACAGTTGAGCGTTGTATAGGAGTTTTGAAAGCACGCTTTAGGTATGTTTATACATGTAGTGATTCTCTTTTTAAATGAAATATTAAATACATGCAATATCAATACATACTAAACTTTCAAAAACTTTCATTCATTTTCACAGGTGCCTATTAATTGACCGGAAGCTGCACTACTCACCAGTAGTTGCAGCAAAGATAACGAACGCTTGCTGTGTACTGCCTAACATAGCACACAGCGCTAACATCTTTACACTCCGCTGACTGCTGAGGAAGCGGCTCTAGAGCGCAGCTTGACTGAGGGTGTGGACAGCGGAGTGCCTAGGACAGACAGGGGCCGAAGCGCCCTTAGCGAGTTGCAGCTAGGGAGATCGCGGAGAAGGCACTCGTCTACCGTTTGTGGGCAAATAGGGACAGAATTATTAATTAAAACATCTTTTTACAAAATTAATTATTTATTTACGATGCATTTTTGTATTTCTCCCTCATTGTGCAGCATCATGCTGTTGCCCATAATAATAATAATAATAAAGCCCTTATTTTCAGACGGTTTCACATTAAGTACATAAATAAATAACTTTATTCACTCCTCTCCGTCTGTTTGCCTCTTACAGGCAAAGGCCTCCTCCAATCCTTTCCATGTTTGTCTATTGGAAGCTATAGTTGTCCAATCTCTTGCAGTGGATTTTATTTCGTCCACCCATCTTCGAAGTGGTCTGCCAACCTTCCTTTTTCTATCACCAGTAAACCAGAATAGTAAATTTTTTGACCATTTCTTCTCTTTCTCTCTTACTATATGGCCTGCCCATTTCCATTTAAGCCTTCTGATAGTTACAGATATATCCTTGGTTCTTGTGTGGCTTTTGATTGTGGTCATCCTGATTCTGTCTGACAATCTCTCAGGCTGTTGGCAACAAAAGGCTGTTGCCCATACTGAAACAAAATAGAAATTAATAGTATAATTTTGGTCATTGCATAAAATGTTGAAATTTTAAAAAGGTACTAAAATAGTGAGTGCGTATTTATCTATTTGTCACATCGTCCAGAAGTACAAACCTTCGCCCATTCTTTTCCTGTTCTTGCAGGGCCTTCTGTATTTAGGATTTCCGCACACTCGTTCCACAGTTGTGCAGCAAGTCTGCGGAACTTTTTCGACCTCACTCGCCCAAGAGCGAGGTCTCTTCTACTTTCGAGCAATTCCAAAAGAAGTTCCAACTGCCGCACTGCCGTGCATCTCCGCCGTTGCTCTTCCATTTCCTAAAATATTATTACAAACTTAGAATAATAACTCATTCTAAGATTACAAACAACAATGACGGAGAAGAAGAATTTAACCTACATAGGTGGGTACCTATTTTTACATAATCAACAGTACTTACCTACAACGATATTACTACAACGACATTATCTTATAATGTATAACATTTTTTCCGCCGAAACTTTTGTAAGGATAATTTTTTTGTAATATTTGTTTTGGTAAACATTAATAGACAAATAGGTACTTTGACAAATACCACCGACAATTATGGAACTGTCAGTGTCAGATAAAACTAGTGATGTAGTAAAACTTATAAATCGACCATTGATTGTACTAAAATACTAGCTAGTATTAAAAATAGCAGGTTAACGTCACTAATGGTTACGGTCCAGTTGTAGTCCGATTTTGGTAAACGTTTAAACTTTAGCGCGATACCAAATTGTTCCGAGGTTAGATTATAACCAAAACTGAATTGGAAACGAAACAGATACGAACATAAACTTTTCAAGTTAGCGCGATTGCCTTCCTGGTCGGTCATTCGCCGTGGCGGTACTGTCAGTCGTTTTTTTTTGTCTTTTCCAGCATTATACAATAAACTTCCAAAGGTAGCCACTGGAAGATTCACAGAGTTCATAGGCACAAATCACATAGCACACTTGGAGCAGTTAGAAGTTATGACATTAATGCAAGCAGGATAATTGCAATATATCGACTGTGCTGTCTCAAATTCACTGTTCCTTAAAATACTAGGCGACCCGTCAAGGTCATCTAACAAAACAGCAGTTTCATTTGATGTATTCAAAATATCCTTTTCCATTTCTTCACAGTCAGTATGGGGCTCTTCAATATTATTCCGTTCTAGTTGTATTTGGATTTGATTAGGATCTTCTGATTTACTGTGGTTCAAACAGGATTGTTCAGCAGTAACTTCGAAATGTACATCACATAAAAAACAGTTACATAGGAAGCATGTCGTCAAGATAGGGTTAGTGCAGATAATAAATTGGCATGTCTGTTTGTTAGTCTGCAGGAGTGGAAAGTCATAAGACAGCTTAACATTTTCAGCTGAAGAAAAGTGGTTTTCACACGAGGAATCACAATTTTCAAAATGATCCCAGCAAAGAAAGCAAAGGCAGCGATGACATGAACTAAATACTTCTTGAGTACATACAGAAAATTCGCAGTATCTAACTTGTCTATTATCCTGATTCAAATAGAAAGGGAGTTCATCGGGCGTGCAGTAGACTTTTTCACTAAAATTTAATGTATCTTGTATGTTACATTATAATAATAATAATAATAATAACACTTTATTGAAAAAACATAAGAGCTACAAAAGGTGTAAAATAATCTAATTAAACTAATGGAATCATTTGCAGTTTGCTGCCTGAACTAGGAATATCCTGTATCTCAGGCAAAAACAATAAGGGCATAATTTTAAATTAATTTTAACAATAAACAGAACATTGATTTTTATAGATGCATATTACCTAATCTAATTCACTTGTAAATAATCCAAACTAATACAAATACGTACGCCTGATTGACATAGTTAAGAATTTTGCCGATGTTGCTTACTTTGTGACACACATATCTACCAGCCTAAGCACCTACTTAATAAAAATGTTTACTTAGCAATACAGACAGATGATTACATAATAGAAACACAAAAATATACTAACAACTTGATAATAACAACTTTATCTGACTAAATTTATTAACGTAAAACTAAGTGAAGGCCCTATCAGGCGCCTTCATAATCTATAGTGCTAATATAACGAGTTTCAGCCATTTTTCTAGCGGGGCAGTCAAGGTCACCAGTTTTGTGATTGCACGGTTTTTTATAGTGCATGCAAGTGGCACATTTAGGTGGTTCAGCCTTCTTTGGGCACTCCTTCATGTCGTGTCCATCTTCTCCGCAATGGCCGCAGATGGTTTTCTCGCCACGACATGTTTTCGCGGCATGACCGTACTGCTGACACTTGTAACATCTTGTTACAAGCGTAAAGTCTCTGACAGGGCATGACGACCAGTTCACAAAAACTCTGTCTTTTGTAATTAGTGCCTTCCGAATTTCTGCCGTGACCTCTATAACGTAGTTGCAGGTCTCGGCGTTTTTCTTACCCGACTTATGGCTAAGTTTAACAGAGGACAGAAACTTTTCTGTGGTCATGCTTTTCAGTTTATCGGCTAAATTTTGTTGAAAGATACAGTTGAACACTTCTGTATCCTGCATAGACGTGGGCACACCAACCACTATAATTCTGGGCCTACGTTTTTGAGGTTCGTCTATGGTAAGCCCAGATGTAGTCAACTGTTCGTTTTTTTTTCAATTTTTCAATGTCCCCCTTGGAGTCCGTGCTGATAATCACTCCTCCATTTTTGGTTTTGCGAAGTCCTCTTACTTGCAGCTTCATTTGTTCAGGCCGGATAATTTTTTGTACGAGACTTTTGGTGTCTTCACTCGTTTTGTTTTTGTCAGCCGGATAAATAGCTACTGAGCTAGTATTAACTGGATGCACAAATTTGGTTTCGGATTTCTTGACCATGTCAGCAAAAGAGGCAGTCCTCGAGGCTGAATTTGTGGACACCGAAATAACTTGCGTTAAGTTTTGCAATTGTTGCGAAAGGTCTTGGTTTTCCATGTAGGTATTCAAATGATGGTGGTATTCGATGGCTTTGGACTTCAGCGACTGGTACTGCACAACTAATTGAGAGGTTCCCAGGCTTACGTTGCGGCACAGGTTGTTGATTCTGAGCTTCTGGTCCGAGTTTAGTTTGCCTTCACACGAGATCACACATACCTCATTCAGGCACTTTTCGATTTTTTTCATCCAGTCCTGGAGCTCAATTGTACTTATAACTCCAGGACCATCATCCTGGTGGTGCTGCTCATGATGAGGATGGACTTTCGTTGGCTGAGCTGGCTCCGGGGGTTGGGGCACAGGGGTAGATGGAGGGCTTCGCAGAGTTTTCCCACTTCTATTAAATGGACTTCCGTCCATTTTGAATTAGAGGATTTTTAATACACACTAAATAATTGTTAATACATCGCAAAGATTGTCACTGTTGCACAAACACCGTATGACCCAGAAAATCTTCTTCCGCTAGTTAGGACTAGGTCACAATTACTGCATAGAGTATTGTTTATTGCAAAATAATCAACAGATCTCACGTCTATCTACATTGACGATCGGCGAATCATTGGTTGGATGCTATTGTTTCTGTTTCTGTATTATGTGCGAAATGGTTATTAGAACAAAACTCTGAAGTTTCGAAGTGTTCTGCACATATAAAACAACAACACTGAAGGCATGTCGTTAGAACGGCGTTTCGACAGTCTTTATATTCACAGTTGTCGTTGTACTCAGAATTTTTAAAAGCTATATACAGGATGGCGCAACAGAACGTGCATTTTTAAAATAATTATTAAAAAATAAATACAAAAGGTATAGTTAAAATAAAACTAAGCAATTATTTAATGGTAACTGAAGTTTATTTTTAATAATAACATCATCACTCCTCTAACCGCAAACGGAAATTACCGAAAACTTTCTTAAGTAGTGCTGGTGTGATGCTGCCATTTCACCACGAATATTCTCCTTGAGCTGACTGATGTTTCTCGGATTATTGGTGTAGACTTTGTGTTTGAGGTATCCCCACAAAAAAAAGTCAGGAGGCGTCAAGTCTGGACTGCGCGGAGGCCATGGGATATCACCTCTTTTCGAAATCAGTTTGCCAGGGAACATCTGCTTCACAACCGCCATGGAGTCATTTGATGTGTGACTGGTAGCTCCGTCTTGTTGGAACCAAGTCCTAGAGTTCTTTATTCTTGAATTTTCAAGTTCTGGGGCCAAAAAACCTTCCAACATCGCAACATAGCGTTCGGTATTAACAGTGATGTTTTGCCCCCGTGCGTTTTCAAAAAAATAAGGACCAATATGGTAAATATTTTTCCAATTCAGGTACTTTTGATTTTTTTCCATTATAGCTTCCCTATTATACCCCAATAGACGACGATGTTACTGCACTAACGGATGATGATGTCGACGGTTCTTGAGAGATTGTGTGTGCATCATCAGCTGTTTCTTCTTGATTAACTAAAGTTTGCACACAACTTGGCCAGTCAATATTGGCTTGTAGCCAATCTCCGTATAGTCTTCTGAAATTATCAATGAATCTGTTGGATTTCTGCCACCTCTGTAAAGCAGCTCGCGTAAATTTTCGACAAAATTCTTTGACAGTTACTCGATCTTCGGCAGAAAGGCAATCGCCAACGCGGGATACAACTGCATCAAACAATACTTCATGATTAAATGAAGTACTCTCACTTTTTATAAGGACAAACAAGTCTAAATTGGTGATTATTAATGTGTGTTTTCGATGAAGCAGAGGCTCAATAAGGTCATATACGATTTTGGCAGTAGCGTTTGTGGGTCGTTCAGTGCCATTATCGTCAGTCGTCGGTCTATCAGTCACCTCCCCATTGTCGTCTTCGTTAAGTCTGTCAATGGTCTCGTCTTCGTCTTGTCTGTCCATGGTCTCGTCTTGGTCAGGTCGGTCAATCTCATTAGAAATTGGATTTTGTTTTTCTTGATCGCGACAACTGCTACTGTTGTCCTTTGCCACTTCATTGAAACAGTCCCAAAAAGTGTTATGAGCTTCGCGTGTGAAATTTGATCCAGTTTCATCTTCTTTTTGTCGTTTAGCAGGTGTTGAAGACGGCGATGATCTATTACTGTCGGAAGAAGAATCGTCGTAAGAGCTTTTTATATATTCTATCAGGATTTTCTGTCGGGCTTTTTCAGTTTCAAGAACTCCTAAATAGTCTGATTTGAATCTTGGGTCTAGAAAGGTAGCAATTATGAAGTTTAAATTTTCTTTTAAGGATTTAAAACGACTTTCCAATTCAGCTTTCAAGGAGGCTCTTAAACGTGCTAAGTCTGGTGTTCTTTGTGCTGTCTCGGTTTTATCCAAATACTTTTTTAGTGCATAAACGTGTGGTATCACTTCGGATATACAGGAAAGGCCAGAACTTGTAATTTTTGTTATTTCTTCAAATGGTTTTAATAGGTTTATGCACTGCTCCAACAGACCCCACTGACACACTTAAAAAATTCTCCGTAGGGTTTTTTTAAAAAACCCTACGGTGAATTTTTTAAGTGAATGAATGAATGATTGAATGAATATAATTTTTATTGCACACAACAGAGGTATAAAACTTAAAAACTAGTTATTTTAGGAGTAATGTACAACAAAGGCGGCCTTATCACTATGAGCGATCTCTTCCAGGCAACCTTTGGGTAAAGGACACTTGATCAAGGTGTAAACGACAAAAAGTGTGTTATTTACTTAAGAATAAATTGCAAAGAATTGCTATATGTACCAAACACAATAATATTCATAAAAAGCCCATCTAAAATATCACGAAAAATTTACTAATCAGTAAGTTGTTCGTGTATTTTCTAAAACAACTCGGTAAACACAAATTGACGTTGCAACTGTCGCACTTCCATACAGTGCAGGCATCTAATTAGGACATTGGGCACAACTTACAACGCGATTTGCGCTTGCCGGTTTTTTTTTTCGGGATAATGCATGTTCCCGACAGTGGGCGGCGGCTTGTGTGGCGAGAATGGGCGAAATCTTGAAATAATTTCATCCGCCAATCGTCCGCGAAAGTCCCGAGAATTCATATTAGAATTGGTCGAGTGTATGACATGCGCGTTTAGGATGGACACATGGAGAAGCCGGCGGAAAAGTTTTTTGTACGGTGGCCTGCACATCAAGTTACTACAATCTGTCAAATTTCTTCAATCGAACCTCACTTTTATGTCAAACGTGTTTGGTTCAATATCAACTGAGGAAATTTGACAGATTGTAGTAACTTGATGTGCTGGCCACTGTACCATATTAAATTCCGCAATCTTTCGACGGGGAAAGCTTGTAGAAGCTGGCCTTTCTTATCTATTCCACCCATCGAAAGATTGTAGTCCAAAACTACCTGGGGCTTGTAACGGTACCGGCTATACTTCTCTTTTCCGCCAACTTCTGGTTTGTGGAATGTGGAAATCATGTTTACCAAACCCGAATCTAGGAGGTACTGGGTGTTTTTGGCTTGTACTTGGCCTTCCCCTTTTGTTTTCCTGCCGACTTTGGTAACGGCACAGAGTGTCTGCCAGTTCAGTCCTGAATTCTGCTAATTTCATTATATCTTTCTGACTCTTACCTTTCTTCATGTTCACCTTTTTATACAAGACCCACGCATTTATCACCGTCATATCTAGCATATGATAGAATAGTCTCATGGTCCACTTGCGAGATTTTATACGAATCCGATATCGTCCAATGAAACTATCCATCAAGTCAACGCCACCCATATGGGCATTATATTCTTTGACGACTCGTGGGCACGGAATTTGAATTTTCTTCTTTAGTTTTTTGTCATATCGGGATATTTCCTCTACAGGTTCAGAGCCAACATAGGTGGACAATAATGTAACCTGTTTGTTATCTTTCCAACTTGTTGCTGAAAAGTCCACTCCATCAAACGGGTCTGACGCATAATGTGCACTTCGCAAAATGAGCACTCTCATCAAAATGTCAATTTCGCAGAATGAGCATTTCTCACAACGGGCACTTCTCATAATGTGCATTTCTCAAAATGAGCATTTCGCAAAATGTGCACTTCGCAAAATGTTCACTTTTTCTAAGATATGATTAAATGAGCTGTGTAACACAAAGGTTAGCCCCAAATATAAAAATATTATGTTCTTGTATAGGTACTGGGTATTTAAAATAAAATAAACACTTTTACAAAGTAATCATTCATTTATATTAAAAAGTATTGTATTGATCGTCATTTTTACGTCTGTAAAAATCTTGCAAAAAATAATTGAAAATCAGAAACATCCACTTTCATTTATTTTTTAAATATGCTAATCTCTCCTATTTTATAAAAAAAATAGTGCGAAGATTGAAGCAGGTAATTATACACAATTTTAAGAAAATTTGATTACTTTAACAGCAAGTTGTGAAACAAACCCTAAGTATAATAATATGCTAATCTCACCTATTTAAAAAAAAAATAGTAAAACTGATTAAGACAACCACATTTTACGGATAGGATATTTCACAAGTTTATAAGTCATTATATTTTTGTGAAAATTAAGTAAAAAATAAATGAAATTTGGTATACAGATGGTCCTAGAGTCTAGACCAGGTATCATACATTTTATGATACCGACACGAATCACATTTTTTTTCGGTATTAGAACAAACCCATGAGAAAAATAATTACTATACAGCAAAGAGAAAATACTTACCAATCAAAATTATATTTTCCCCGTAAAAAAAGACTCCAATTCCTCAGATTTATTTACGATTATATATTCCTTCCGAAACACCCACTTTGTTGGAAGCGCGGCAAAGGAAGAAATGTCTTTTTTTAACTTTTGACAGCTGACGTTATTTTTTTTCAGTTTGAGATTGAGTAGTAATAGGCAAAGACAACACACAAACAGCCCAAATACATAAAATTCTCGGAGTTATAAGTGGTTTTGGAACGAAATGTTTGGGTATCAATTTTGATACTGGGGGTTTTTAAGGGTTAAGGGAGTCGAACAAGTTGTCGAAAAACAATAAGAATGTCGGCGGTTTCTTTGCAGACTTGTAGTATAATCTTCTTATCTGAAAATACAGAAATAACTTTAAATTTTACTGCCACTGCTTTAAGGAAGTGGAGTTTAAATGAAAAAAAAAGAAAAAATAATATTAATTACCTGCAAGGTAGCCCATAATATTCGTACCAACGTTACTACTAAAAATTTGCGTCGCATATTTTACTTTCATTTTGTTTCTTTTTAATTTTTCGGGAAGCAAATGATTGCCGTTAATTTGGGAATAAGTCTTACACCCTTGTAACCAGGGTTCTCTTTGTGCAGCAACAAAAGAGGTGGTCCCACTTGGCTACACAGCCAAGTTTCGTTCCATTCAAAAAATCACAAGAAATAACTTGGCTGTGTGTTTCGTTCCATTCAAAAAATCCCAAGAAATTGTGAAAAATTCGTTAATAGCAAAAATGTTTTTTTTTTTTTAATATTTTATACTGACGCGGTCGAGGCGTATTCTTTATACAGCCAGTCTCACAGATTTTCCCCCTCCCCCGCCTCGCCTTTCCTTCCCCTCTGGGGTTCTCGATTTCTTAGCGTGCTCGCCCACGAATGATTTCTCCACCATTTTTGTGACAGACTCAATGCACACTAAGCAAAATCGGTGGAGAAATCGTTCGTGGGCGAGCACCCCTACATAATTACTTAATTACCAAATGAAAACTACATCGTTTTGTTACAAGATATTTTTTTTTACTTTTTACAAAAAATTTCAAAAGCTTTTTTTTGCATCGCAGGCTAATTGCTTTCTTTTTAATCTATATATGTCGGTGCCCTTTAAAATTCTGTTAATTATGTTGCACCAATTTATAAAAGGGATGTGGACTATTTTTGGGAAAGTGTTTAAAACCATGCATAAGTACCAAATATATCCCAAACCATTAATAAATATTTTTTTAATACAACTAATATCTTCAAAATGTGTTATTTAAAATTCCATGAACAATTTCGCGCGAAAACGTGGATATCTGTCAAGCGCCTGCTTTGACGTCACGCGTTCATATCAATGTCAGAGTTGTATCTAATAGAAAGTGATTTCGAAATTTTGTGTTATTAAGATGAATTCTAAATTTTATAAATGTTGTGCGGCACCCAGTGTAAAAATACTACTGTTAAAACACCTGAAAAACTATTTATTCACGTTCCACGTACAAAAACGATGCGGAGAAAGTGGCTTCAACTAGCCCGTCGGGATCCGGCACTTGTATCTACACAAAGCAAAATGTATTTCTGTGAGGATCATTTTGATGTAAGTTTGATATTATTTGTTACATTTCCTTGTATTAAAATAATATTTCTCTTGAAGTTTTCAAATATCAACACTGGAATTTTGAGGTTAGAAATAAAGTAAACAATGTTTTGTACTTTCATTTCAGTTGCCGAATGACATGGAGAATTATCCAGAATATAATTTACTTACATAGAGATCTTCACATTTCTAAATTCAGCAGAGCAAAAGTTACTATTTGTTGCGAAGAAATTAGCTACCGTAAAGCAATCAATTCTTGGCTAATTTGAACTGTCTGCCTTAGTATATCCACTTTCCATTATGGGAAAACCTTTGAAAATTCTTTTAAAAAGATAAATGAGCAAATTTCGAAGATATATCACGGGAATTACAGTAATAACAAGTCCAAAATATCAAACAAACACCATACTACTTGACAGCGATTGATACTTGTGAAGAACGCGTGACGTCACGCATTTTGATTGGTGTTCATTGTCACGTGACTTGAGGGTGAAATATTTAATTAAATTTAATTAAATAACAAAATAATTCCTTATTTATTGAAGAAAATATTGTGTTTTTTATTATTTCTATTATAGAAACTATCTTTACGTGGTAAAATTATATTTGGGTACAGTCCACATCCATATTTGGGTACAGTCCACATCCCTATAGTAAATCTCACAGTGAGTTCTATAAGACGATTGCGGATAATAAGTTGACGTTCGGCGCAAAGAATAAAATTAAATGTCATTTCGGATAAAATTATTTGTTTTATATTTTTTTGATATATTACAATCATGCCCATTTATCTCAAAATATTCATTTGTCTTTTCGACTATTGCTCCAAAACTGATAACACCTTCGGATGGGTATTTTAATAGTTTTTTATTTGAATTATATTCCCGATGCCTTACCCAGTCATGGATAGCACTGTTTTCTGTAGTAATAAGGCTATCGGAACAAGTTTTACATTCATATGTTAATATTTTTCGAACCACCCATCCGGCAGTGTAGGCACAAAATAAAGGTCTTTATTTTGTGGTGTAGGCCCCAGAGTTGACGTTCATGCGTTTTCTTCGGGCCTGTTCCACAATCGTCTCAATGTCATTTTCGGACAATCCGGCACGACATTTTGACAATCTTCATTAAATAATGACTTTATTTTAATGACTTGGGTCTTCCGGATCGTCCTCACAATTAAAAGTTTCGTTGTGAAATTTTATCATTCTTGTTATCAATAACGATTTAAATGTGCATTTGAAGCTGTGGCAGTCTGGGTTTGTGTGTCTATAATTATAGGCTCGCACTTGTCCAAAAAAATTTTCGATGGGGTCTTAATTAAAATCCCGCGGCCTTATTATCTGCACATCATCTTCTTTCAAGATCTTCCACAGCCTCATGAAACTTTTTAATGTTTCAATGAAATTTTTCAATGTTGGCACCGTTTTTTCTTTGCCGTCACTCGTAATATATTTTGTCTTTTCGAGCCTCCTTATTGCTACCTGCCGTGTATATTATATAATTGAGCTGCATTTTGACATAAGCCAGAACCATGACAGGACCCTTGACTTTTGTTTGGTGGACTAGAAGAGTTCCCAAAATTTTTTATAATGTTTTGAGCGACCGATATGATTTTACAAAAGTTTGTTTTTATTGTATCTCGTTAGCACTAGAAAATTTTGAATTGTTGATAGAAGAACAATTCAAAATTTTCTGGTGCTAATGATTCCAATTTATTTTGAACTTCGTCGAATTCAGACAAAATTGTTGAGTTTTGGTTAATTTTAATTCTAATTCTCCAATGTCGCACTTGTCTATGAGCTTTACATTTAAATTGTTGACATAATTTTGGAATTTTGTTAATCTGGCTTTATTACCTTGTTTATGAATTAAATCGGGTTCGGCCATTGTGAAGCAAGCAAATAGTTGGCTGATTACTCAAAAAACATGAAACGTGATAGTCTAAGATCCCGCTATACAACGACCTTCACCGAGATGCTTATTTGATGAGACGTATTTTTTATGTTATTAAATATGCCAATAATTATATCCTATATGGGTTGCCTAACAAATTTCAGTCCAGAGTATTTTTAATTAATAATTAAAAAAACAATTTTTTTAAACATTGCACCGGTGTGATTATTTAATAAATTTGATACCAATCGAAAGTTTGAAGCCCATAGAATATGCAAACGTTAGGTTGCCTATTTTTATCCGGTCACAACCACGGGTTGCCAGGTGTAAACAGGTAAATCCATACTAGCATCTTGCAACGTTCTGATTATTGAATCAATTTTAGATAAAATGAAAGATTATTTCATAAGGAACAACGAACACGGTGGTATAGGGTTGCCTGCGAAAAATCAGTCCCGAATTACGGTTGTCGAATTTTAAATAATAAAATATCGCTGCGAGTGAATGTGTGTGAGAGAGAGGTCCCAGACCAACCATCCCATGCGGTAGAAAAGGACGCAGCGTAGCAGCTGTTTAAAGTCCGCCCATTTAAAGAAGGAGAGTGCGCATGCTATTTGTGCTTGGAAATGAAAAGGATAGCGATAGACTCGTATATGCTATACATTATTTTGGAGTATTTAATTATTAATATAGAGAAATAGTTATTTAATTTTTTATTTTTTAATCAATTAATTATTTATCTATGTTTATTGTTTATGTGACACTAAAGTATATACACATCTTTAGTAAAAAAGACAGAGTAATACGTATATATTACTAATCTGGCCAATTTTATCTTTATTATTAGGAGCCGAAATAAAAAACAACAATTAAAAGAATACTTCTGTTTATTGAAAAAAATTTAAAAAAAAAAAAATTTTAAAATTACTCAGGTTCCGAGTCATCGGACATATAACTGTGATCTCCAACTTCTGAATCTTCTTCGTTATCACTCTCTGTTTCAATTTTTTCGACAATGTCTTCTATTTTTAAAGGTGTATGATCCCCAATGAATCCTACTGGTTTTAAATATTCATCTAAGAACCAACCGCAGTTCTCAGGCTGAAGTTTCACGCATATTGGATCCGTTGCATTAAGCCACATGGAATTTACGAAAATAGTTCGTAAAATTTTCTGAGTTAATGATATCCAGCATGGTGGTATGGAGTTGGAGTCGAAGCCTTTTATTTTTTTTAAAAAGTGCTCGCTGTCTTCTTTTGCAGAGTAATTCTTCAAAAAAATCCGATGTCTCGCATCATTCACACTGGTACAGTTCCTGACACCATACATACTAGACGTAAATTCTTGAACAGTCTTCATTTTTTCACCAATGAAAATATCAGCAGCATCTGTTAATGACGCAAAAACTGTTTGATATTTTTCATTTTTTGAAAATTGCTGAAAAGGTTTTACTTTCCCTTTGTTGTAAAATGCTGCCGTGTAATCGCAACCCGTAAATGCATGGAATGCTGGAAGACTTTGGCATAATTTAATTCCTAACTCCAACGCTAAATCGGTGCAATTAATACAATCAACAGTTTGATTATTACTCTTTTTTGTAGCTGAACTGGCAAGCCAAATTTCTGATCCGATAAGTTTGTGCATATTTCCTAACAAAATAATCAAAACGTCAGTATCAGAGGCTTTAATTAAAACTCTTGAGCCTGGTTCCGCTTTAGAAGCATGAAAAATAATCCTTGTATCAGCTTCTTCGTGATAACATTCATAATTAGTTTCTTCAGTTTTTTTTACGGAATTTCCCTGAACTTCATAAGAGTAACAGTGATGGTCGACGGTTAAATTGGAGTGACGCACTGGGTAGCTCAATAAAACTGTATTTAAAATTTTTTTTCTTACGAAAAGCTAACTTTAATGCACAGTTTTCAAAAGTTTCATCATCAAAATCAATTATTCCGTCATCCGAATCACATAAAAAACACTTTTTGGCCATTTTTTCCAACAATAAATAGCAGCACGTTTTTTCACTTGTATCTATAGCGACAAACTACTCCAAAATAATGTATAGCATATACGAGTCTATCGCTATCCTTTTCATTTCCAAGCACAAATAGCATGCGCACTCTCCTTCTTTAAATGGGCGGCTTTAAACAGCTGCTACGCTGCGTCCTTTTCTACCGCATGGGATGGTTGGTCTGGGACCTCTCTCTCACACACATTCACTTGCAGCGATATTTTATTATTTAAAATTCGACAACCGTAATTCGGGACTGATTTTTCGCAGGCAACCCTATACCACCGTGTTCCTTATGAAATAATCTTTCATTTTATCTAAAATTGATTCAATAATCAGAACGTTGCAAAATGCTAGTATGGATTTACCTGTTTACACCTGGCAACCCGTGGTTGTGACCGGATAAAAATAGGCAACCTAACGTTTGCATATTCTATGGGCTTCAAACTTTCGATTGGTATCAAATTTATTAAATAATCACACCGGTGCAATGTTTAAAAAAAAAATTTTTTTTTAATTATTAATTAAAAATACTCTGGACTGAAATTTGTTAGGCAACCCATATAGGATATATTTATTGGCATATTTAACCTCTCATATGCCTAAGCGTAGATCTACGCTCACTCCGTCGTGTGCCTAAGCTGAGATCTGCGCTCCGGTGACCTACCACAATATTTATGCGATTTTGTATTAAAATACTAAGTAATAAGATCCAAAGTTGTTATTTCTTTATTCCCTAATAATTGAACAACCTAAAGAAAAAAAGAATGATTGAATGAGGCCCATAGAACCGTTATTTGGACAGTTTCAAATTTGAAGCCAAAGTGCGACGTGTTCGTAGTGTTGAGTGCTAAGAAACAGGTGCTTTTTGTGGAAAAAAAACAGCATAAAGGTGAGTTAATGTTACATTTTATTATTCTTTATTCAATATAGAAATATAATCTGAACGAAATAGTAATAAAAACATATCCAGTTTTGAATAATCTTTCGTCAAATGGTGTTACTCATGGAGCAGTTGGAACGAGCCTTAGAAATTCACAAGTTTTGTAGACTTTCTTGTAATATTTAGTTCATATAACTACATCATAATGAAGATAATTTTGTCGACAACGCAATTTGTTATAAAAACAGTCACAAACGCTAATGATTTACATAAAATCGTAGTTTTTTCACCGTACGTAAATAATTTCACACACACATACACAGAGCGAGCACCTATATGAACACGACGTGAAATGTGTTGACATACAGGCTGATTGATTACTTTTATCCCGTACTGGTATGCCGAAGCGCAGATATGCGCATGCAATAAGCTTTTTACTGTTATACATATTTTCTTCGTGAAATAGTCATTTTTGTAATTATTTATTTCTAATTGTGCAAAAATAACAGGGTTCTATACGAAAAAAAAGAGTTTTACAAAAAGGTGCCATTATGTGATGTAATCAAACAACTTCTATTAGGATTATAAAAAGTCTAGACCTCCCTAATAATTATCGACCACCTTATATTTGGGAAATTAGTCATACTTCCTATATTAATTTTATTTTTCACGAATCTATATATATAAAAGAAGAAATTGACTGACAGACTGACTGACTGACATATCAACGCACAGCCTAAACCGCTAAACGTAGGTACTTGAAATTTTGAAAGGACATAGCTTAGGTACCGTAGAGGTGCACTAAGAAAGGTATTCCCGAAATTCCCACGGGAACGGGAATTAGCGGGAAAATCCTTTATATGAAAAATCTAAACCGCTTAAGTTAGACGCTTGAAATTTGGCATGACTTAGTGAACTTAAAGCTTAGTTGCAACAGGATATTGCAAAATTCCCACGGGAACGGGAGTTAGCGGAAAAAATATTTGTATGTAAAAACGGGGGTTGGAAGTTTGTATGAGGTTTCTACTATTCACGCGGACGAAGTAGCGCGGGCACAGCTAGTTTACTAATATTTATTTATATAGACAATTCCCGCGCAAACACTACTTATAAAAAAAATTGTTAAAATGCGAAAAACACCGCGACGATCTAAATCGGTTATACCGCTCCTTTCAATACCTACAATACACGCCTTCTTTGCGCGGCATTTTTGCATTGACTTTCGCCGGCCCTACTTCAAAGGATGCCGCCATTTTACACACACATACAAGTACCTACACGTGTAGTTTTTGTTTTGTACAAGGTCGAATGTTGGTTAGTCTCTCGTACAGCAGGTTACTATCCGGACGTCCGAGACACGAATTGGAGTTCTGTCTGATTTACAATTCTGTTTTTAGGAATTTAACAGGTTTTGTTTTTATGTGTTATTAAATTGATAGTTCGAATAACAAATATTGTGAAAAAATTTTCGGAAAAAGTTCTAAGTATCGGCTACGCTACTTGGTTGAAATAGTTCCATATATCCTGTTAAGCTTACAAATATTATTATTTACGCTTGTGGTGTCTTGTGTGTTTCGAGATACATATTTAGTATTTTCAATCCTCATTCTATTAGGTTGTTGGTGGAAAATGGAAGTAGACATGGAAGCAAATGTCTTGATCCCAGCTCTGGAAGTATGTAGAACTCCCCAGGGAAGCCTCACCTTGGGGAATTCGGCATTACTTGTCGAGAAGACTGGGTCAGGCAGACTTAGGCCGTGGCGGCCAGAACATATTCCAGGCATTAGACCTCGAAGTCTCTTCGATGATTCTCATCCCGTAGGTGAGCCCAATACAGCTGAAGAGAACGAGGTGGATGAAAACGTAAGTAACCATTTGTTTAATCTTCTTTGTCAAAACCAATATTTAAAAGCTTGTTTTGGGTATACTCTACTGCATTTGCATGTGCAGTGTTTTCACTGTTTTACATTACGTGTGAACGAGAATTATGTTTATTTTGTTATTTCACAATAACTTTGGTTATGCAAGCCTGTTTCGGTCCCTGTGTAGATATCAAAAAAATACTTAATCTGTCTGTGTGTACGCATTTTGGTGGGGCATGATGATATAAAGCTGAATTTAATATTAGTTTAAATTAACCCTGCATCAACTAATATTCACTCGTATTAGTTTAAATTAACCCTGCATTAACTAATATACATTCGAGTTTCGTGTGCTTATGCTTTGGGTTAAGGAATTGCATTATCCAACAGCGGGATTTACTAGATGCTCCACTAGCTGAGGCTCTAGCCGTCGACTCGGGGAGTGAGGTTGACGAGGAAGAGAACCTCACAGTGGAGCAATTGCGAGAGATCCTCGAAGATAACACTGAAAATGAGGATGAGGATCCCGACCATGGCACTTTTGACTGGTCTGAAGACTTCGAGTCTTTTTTTCGGAAGAAGGCAATCATTTGCAGAAGATGTTGGTCCCAAAATTGAAGGAACTTCACCCTCGGAAATATTTTGCCAATTTTGGGACCAACATCTTCTGCAAATGATTGTAGAAGAAACAAATAGATACGCTTGGCAAAAGATTGCCCAGCAATCCGAAACGGGCATCCCTTCCCAGTCAAGGCTTAATGATTGGGTGGAGACGTCCGTTTCGGAAATGTACCGGCTGATAGCCGCCATAATTTTGATGGGTATATGTGTGTTGGGTAGGGTAGACGAATATTGGAGATCCGGAATATTAGAGTTACCCAAATTTAGATCTGTCATATCTAAAAATAGATATCTATTATTGATGCAATTCATCCATTTTACCGATAACGACACACTATTAGACAATGATAGCAATAAAAAAATTGCTAAAATAAACCCACTCGTTAGTTATTTAAATTGTAAATTCCAAAATTTATACAGCCCTCGCCAAGAGCTCTCTATGACGAATCGTTGCTGCTTTGGAAAGGCCGGCTGAGCTGGGTTCAGTGCATCCGAACCAAAGCAGCACGATTCGGAATTAAAAGCTATGAATTGTGCGAGGCTCGGACAGGCTATGTACTGAATTTTTTAATTTACACGGGAAAAAATTCAACAACAGCTGGACCAGTACATGGCTTTGTTAGCAGCACAGCTAAAATAGTGTTTCAATTAATGGAAAATTATTTTGGAAAGGGACATAGTCTATTTATGGACAATTTTTACAATTCGGTCGAGCTTACAAGGTATCTAAAATCGCGTGCACGCACTGATGTTGTAGGGACACTTAACCGCAGGAGGCAACATACACCTCTGGCTATTAAAAATATTGAAGACAGAAGACTGCCCCGCGGAACGGTGGTAGCTAGACACTGTGGTGACATTTGTGTCACCGCGTGGAAAGATGTGAAACTGGTCACCACGGTGTCTACCTATCACAAACCTGAGATGGTAGAAGGACATCGAGCTGGCCAAAGGTGTATGAAACCAACTGTGGTGGAAGAGTACAATAAGTTTATGGGGGGCGTTGATCTCAAGGACCAAAAATTATCATCCTACCTCCTTGAACGTAAAAGGGGTACCAAATGGTACATTAAGGTTTTCAAACGGTTGCTCAACATTAGCATTTTAAGGTCGTCCGTTTCTCCATGTTTCTCATACAACTTGATTTACAGGAAGACTTACATGCAGAAACTTGATTAATGTCAAAATGTCGTCTAAACAATTATAATTTGTGTCTAGGTACGCACAACGTGTAATCTTTCAAATTTTATAAATAAACAAAGTATAAATTCGATTTTAAAAAACGTAGCAATTTGTTAAATCGCTTGAATGTGTGTGTGCAAATTTATCGTAATAATCGGCGACATCTATTACGAATCTAGTTAAACTTCTTAGAAGTGTACTACGTTTGCTTAGCTACACGAACTGGCTATCGAATAGATGGCGCTGAACTGCAAAAAAAATATGCATGATATTTTAGTGATTTGTTTATTTATATTCATTTATATTTAAAAAAATATTATTTTATTGCTAAAATAAAATACAAAATTCAAAAAAGGTACAAATTATTGGCCGACTCGGGGATCGAACCTCGGACCCCAAGCGCTCCGCCTATCCGCTAAGTAGGTCGTCAACGTCGTAAACGGTCGCCGTTTGCGACGTTGTCACTCTTCTGCGAAAGCGACGTTGCCAATTTCTAGTGCACCAATTTCTTCAACTTGAAATTATTTCGAGATTTTAGTTTGCACCTTCGCTGGGTTGCCAGAAGGTACTTTTCCTTAAATTCTTGGTAAAATTTTGTCTTTAATTTTATTAAATTTCTTTTTTTCATTGGTTCCATTGGAGAATAGTGGAGCGAGTGTTAATAGATTATATCGTTTCGGAATATTTCGGTATAAACCATGAAACGAACATGCAATTACATACGGATCCAGGTGCAAAATGTATCGATTTACTTTATCTACGTCAATTATCGCCGACAGAATACATTATACACCACTTACATACTACGAGTAAAAGTAGCGCCATTTGTTCTTGATTTTTTTTTATTAGAAAGAACAACATACAAATATCATTAGCTTGGTGGTATTGGCTATCTAAATTCACTGTGAGACTGGGGCCGGAAAACTAGTTTGTATATTTATGTATCTAGTAGGTACCTAGGTAAGTAGTGAGAAAGTATTTTTTTTCTGCATCTGGGCTTAGGCTACTACACCTACTTTGGGGACAAATACAAAATCGTACCTGGCAACTTTGACTCAAACTGGCATCGTCCGAAGTGCGATCCTGTTTACGCTTTATAAAATGTAGCTTAAATAGTACCTACCGATTATTTTCAAAACTTTTCAACTAAAAATTTATACTCACAAGTAATTATATTCAAAGAAATACCCACTTTATTATTACAAATGATTGGTCAATATACTAAATATAATTATAATATAATTCTTAGGAATGATAAACCATTTGATGTAACGGAACGTAATACTTTTTTTGTGATGACTAGTGTTGTAGTGCATCCATTCAACGTTAAATTTGTAAAAAAATATCGATATTCATAGCCTTGGTAGGTATACGTATGATGTACGTGCAATGTTGAAGAAATTGAAACACAAACATGGACATCAGCTGTATTACAGTAGTAATGTAATGTACTCGTAGCTGAATAATAAGAAGAGGATTTATTTATTAAATTATCATGCTACTAGCTTTTAGCCGTTGGTATAGACTGGATGCGTCTCGCCGAAGACAGGATGAAATGGCGAACATTGGGGGAGGCCTATGTCCAGCAGTGGACTGAGACAGGCTGATGAAGGTGATGATGATGACTAGCTTTTGCCCGCGGCTTCGCTCGCGCCTCCCCACTTCCCTAAAATGGGGTTAGAAAGGGGCAAAAAAGTAGCCTATGTTATTCTCTATACGTTCAACTATCTACACATAAAAAATCACGTCAATTCGTCGCTCCGTTATGCCGTGAAAGCAAGACGTGTTTTGGTGGTGGTAACATACCCTTCGTTAGTTTATTCTGGGTTCTAGAGTATAAGCACAAAATATAAGTGGGCCGAAGGACAGAATTGCCTAGGGCAAACATTAGTTTGGGATCAGGACAAATATATTATGTGTTGTTGTTTAAATTTATTTATCCATTTAAATTAGGTTTGAAGTTGTTGTTGTTCTTGTTGAAATATTTAAATGCTTAAATTCATAGATAGTGCGAAAGCGCGCGAAAATTTTTATCGATAAACCGGCAACTTCTCTAACAGAAAAATAAACAACCCTACTCGTACCTACTTTTTCTATAGAGTTTTTTTCTTTCTGTCAAATTCTGTCTGAATTTCTGAGATCGGTGTTTACAGTTGTTTTTGGTTTTATGGCCATGTTTTTGGAAAACATGAGTGTACCTATAAATTTACTACAATTGGAAATATATCACAGAACCTGAACAAGAAAAGGATGAAATGCTATCCGTGTGGACTCTTATCAATGCTGCAAATGTTAATATTGTGATTTCCAAACTTGGACGATTGACAAAAACGAATATTGGCGAGAATTTTATGAATGTTTTAACAAATTTACCTGTGGTATAAGGTTCGACCTTGGGAAAGGAGGGTCATGAAAGGTAGGTACATTTTGACGATTTAAATCTCTGCATGTCGCAGGTTGGTACCTAAATTATTTATGTAGGTATATTAAAACACAGTCATGATCTCAGTACCCACTCTTACCTTTTTCTTTACATGCATTTCCCAGTTGCGTTCAAATCTATCACTGGAGCCTAGGGGAATGCTTACACTATGATTCATGACTAGTGGCCGCCCGCAACTTCGTTTGCGTGAACTTTATGACTCTTGACTTAAAGATGATTATTTAAATAGAATTTAACAAAAATATTACTTATTATAAATGTTCGTTAATAGGTTAATAGATTTTTAAGGCGGCTCATTAATATTTTATACAAAATGCTAAGGAATGGAACAACTTGCCGGCTTTTGTATTTCCAGAGAGCTACAATTTGGGTGTCTTTAAGTCGTGAGTAAATAGGCTTCTTCTGGGAAAGCACGCTACATCTTAGACCTCATTGTCACTCTCCATCAGGTGAGAAGAGGTCAAGTGCAAACCCATTTAATATTTAAAATATCAACTTCTAATGAAAGTAACCCCCAAATTATTTTTTATTCCATTAGGGGATGTAAGTATTCTATTAAAGTTTGAATCTTATATTTTATCCATCAATTCTGTCAAAGAATGTGTACGCAAAAGTTGGAGTAGATTGGGCCAAGGAATCACGTATTCCCATGAACAAACTTGGAACCCCCTTTTCGCTCCATTAGGGGTTCAAGTTCGGAATCCTTCCTTATAGGATCTCATCCAAAAATGCTCATCACATTTGACAATTTTCCATTCCATTTCATTCCATATTTGTTATAGTGTAGCTGGGCTCTTAGAGGTCCAAACCAGATGTTCCATGATCTTTGGTTTTTTTTCATGGCATCATAAACTGTTCATCAATCTGAACAACTTTTGTTAAGGTGCCATTGACCTACCTCTTATAGTTTAGCTGGGCTGTTGTGGTTCTACATCAAGGAGCCTGGTCTTCAAAATGTAATATATCCTATAAGTTGCCCTGATATTACAGCTATACAATAAAAAAAGTTTCATTCGAATTGGTTCAGTAGTTTCTGAGATTAGCGCGAACAAACAGACAAACAGACAAACAGACAAACAGACAGACAAAAATTTTAAAAATCATTGATTCATGTTCTGTTACTGTTTTTTAGTCGTCCTAAGTTATTTTGAGATAAATATCTTCAATGTACAGACACAGCTTTTTTACATTTTTATTATATGTATAGATTTGGAGAGTCTGACAATTACAATGATACGATCCTCGTCTGACCTTTGCAACTCTTAAACAGGGGAACATCCTAAACGTGCAGGTTTCCTCACGATTCTCATTTCTTTTTCAAAAATTTTACAAATGATAAGTAACCAGGTTAGAACAACAATACTAATAAGTACCTATATTGTTTATTTTAGGTCTCACAATATAATTTCAAGAGGAACTAACTAGCATATTGATGCTTGGAAAAGGTATACTTCGAAGAGCCCCGAGCAAAATTTCAAAAAGATCATATAAACAACAGGAGAAAATCTGTATTCAGAAAAAAATATACCCCCGTAAAAGACTTTTTGCGCCCAATACAACATACAAACCCGATGAACATTATAGTACAACTGCAAGTGATCCAATAGATACTGACTATATTGAACTGCAACGTCCATGTGATGAAAAATATCAAGAGTTGCAAAAAACTATACAGCAAATAATGAATATTGAGTCTAGTACAATTGGTCAGCATGAAAATGAATAAAACATAATTTGCACAAGAGTACCTAACCACTTCACAGCAAGTCATTTTGGAAAGGTAACTTATGTTAAAATATATTATATACTATTTTTGCACTGTGAAGGGTAACTTGACCTGATGCTGACTGTACACTTATAGCCTGCGTCGGGTATGCCTGAAAACAATAATTAATAACAATTGAATGAATACAAATTTATTTTTACAAACATTATTACATTATTTTTTTTTTCTCGCAGATTCAGTCCACTTGGGTTAGAATGCTATGATGATTTTCAAGCACCACCCAAAAGACTACAGAAGCATTTTATATTGCTTATGAATTGATGTACATATTTTGTTTTAATTATTAAAAATTGATACAACCTCTTACCAACCTATAATAATGGCGTTTATTAAGAGTAACAGGCGAGTTTCCTGCCGGATCTTCTCGTCCAGAAACAACTTTCCGTCCCAGTGTTAGAATCGCATTATGTTTATTTATATTTGTTTTAAATGATTCAAATAAAGATTTTTTTATTTTGATTGATTTTTTTTATTATCTTTCCTAAGGGCTTCTTATGCAAGAACCTACATCAAGTACATAAGTACCTACCTAATGTGAATTAGAATTCCACCCACCTACACACCCACCCGTTTAGCGCAGTGGTTTGAGCGCCGGTTGAGACGCAAGGGTCGCGGGTTCAATTCCCGTACAAACAACAGGTATTTATATTTATTTTGTGTCTGGGTTTTTGTGGTACCTTCAGTTTTTCTCGTTTACCTTAGTTTAGAACCACGACAATGTTGATACAACATCACATAGGTACATTGTCGTGTTTATTTATTTTTAAGGGGGAAATCCGCCAGACTCGCAAGAAAACCGCATCAAAATTTGTTGCGTACCTATTGAGGTACGCAACAAATTTTGATGCGGTTTTCTTTATTAGGTAGATTGATTCAAAAGGAAGGTTAAAAAGTATGCAATGATATAATAATAAATGGTGGATCGTTAGTAGTATGTACGTAGTATGTATGGACTAATATTTCAAATGGGAAAGTGTGTTTGTCTGTATGTATGTTTGTCGTTCTTTCAGGGCAAAACGGAGCGACCAATTGGCGTGATTTTTTAAGTGGAGATAGTTGAAGGGATAGAGAGTAAAATTTTTAGTTGCCTAATAAACCGCACTTCGATTTCGAAAAGTCCAGTGTCGGTGAAGTTATCTACTTAGTAGATTACCATCGCTACCTAGCTGTAGTCCATTAGGTAGGTAGGAGATATGACTATAACATAATATTTTGATTTTAGACGTCAATGTTAAACCCAAAGAAGAAATTCATTGTTATATTCCATGAGTTTGTCCCACATCATATTTTTTTGTATGTAAGCGCGCCATCTATTGCCAGCGAGGAAAAACAGATCCTCGATACTAAACGTGCTTTAGCTTTGTATGTGTGTGTGGGAACGATACGTACGTACACAAGTTGATATTAATTTATCAACTTTACAGGTTTATAATGATTATGGCCTTGTTGTTAATTGTTTAAATGCAGCAAAAATCGCAGTTATTACGTAGATGTGGCATTATCACTCCACACTTAAATTACTGTCCTGTAGAAGTTGTAATTATTTATTTTCTCGATTCACTGACAACAGAGCCATCTCTTAGCAATCGTTTTGCAGGATTGCGTAAGCTATCCCCTTAAATTCATATATAACGTATTGCTCCAACATTGGCCAGGGAAAAAAGATGACGCACCGAGAATTTCGGTATGCGCTGGCAGCGGAATTATTGGAAAAATATGGTGTTTCGTCCAACCACGTACGCAATATCAAGGCCCTACATGCCGCTCGCCTTGATAGATCCCTAGACCACTTCCCTGAAAAAGTGGAAGTGGAGGGAGAGAGGCACAAAGCGAAACATTAAATTAAAAGAGCTCGTTGCGTGCGTTGTTTGGCCCTCAAAAAACGGACGGATTCCAGCACATTCTGCTGCCAGTGCAAAGTCAGTCTTTGCCTGGGCCAATGTTGGAGAGAATACCATACGTTGGAAACATTATAAGTTATTTTATTTATAATTTGTTGTTATTGTTTTTTTTAAGTATATCTTTATAACCGTTTCTGTGCCATTAAATCATGGAATGCTCTTCCAGCTCATGTGTTTCCCGTTTCATACAATCCCGTATTCTTTAGGCGGGGCGTGAAACGGCATCTTAGCAGGCCTTCAGGGTGAGTGGTGACAGACTCAATCGGTACTTTGCAGTTCGTTAGTGCCTGCAATCCATATCTGGACCTCACTCTCGCTTACCATCAGGCAGAGTGATTTATAGCGATAAGTCCGCCTAAATTGCGCTATTTCATGTGTGTGTGTGATTATCGTATTGTTGTATCTTTATTATTAGGCTATCTGATTCCACTACTAAGCAAAGGCCCAATATTCTCTACCCTACCCTGACTGGCACTGGATAGTGCAAGTTTTTTATAATATTTACATTTTTTATAATAAAACTTGTAATTTTGTAACAGTAAGTTTGTGAAAAGTTTCATTGCTAAGATTTTATTACATTGTATTTGTAGTTTCTTAGTTAGGTTTGTCGGTGAGTTCAAATATTTATGTTATTGTAAATTGATTTTAGCGGCTTTTTTTAAGGAAATTGTTAGAGATAGAGATAATGGAGAACTTTCACAAATCCTGCAATTTGTCCTCTTAAACTGTCCATGATTGGGATGTTTACCTTACCTATAAAAGTTTTTCCTTCTCAGCAAGTATTTTTATTATAATCGTAATTAAAGCATATAAAAACAGAATTTCTTTTTACTTTCTTTATTTCATTACGACAAAAATGAACACCCTTTTTAATTCGCGCAGATCTGCGCTTAGGCAGTCATCGGATACCGAGAGGAGCGCAGATCTGCGCTTCGGCAGATTGACGCACTGAGCTATATACACACACATGCATAAATTAAATGAAAATAGAGTGAAAACTATTTTAACGTTATACTCCTTTTTTTTATATCGAGATGTTATTAGTGTGCTACATCAACGAAACGCTTATTTTGTCTACTTTATCATTTCAGTAATTTCCATAGACCATATAGAGGTAAAAAACTTGATTTTTGTCGTTGAAAAAATGGCTTGTCAATTGGGTATTGAATTGCTAATTTCAAAAAAAAAACATTCTTACTGTAAATTATACTCTTTTTGTACGTAATAAGTAGAAAGTGATATATATTTAACGAAAATAAGCACTTAATTACAGCAAAACACGTTCTTCATTAGACATCCACAAGGAAACACAAAGTTTGCGTTTTGAACCAGTGTCAATGGTCGATATTTTGTCCAGTGAAGTGCGATTTTCAATTTAGAATTTCTAAATAAATGTTTACTAGGTTCAAGAAGTTTTTCATACTAGTAGTTGCTTATTTAATGTATTATAGTGGTGTAGTAAATAAAAACAAACAATTAACGTCAGAATATATTTATATTTCCCTATTGTTTCTACAGCTGGTGTAGTATAGTTGCCTGTGTGGTCCTAAACACCTTTCAAAAATAAAGTATTTAAAATGTCAAAAGCAATTTATACTACATAATAGGATACATTGGTTATCTAACTATATATTTCAATCATTGAATGACTATCTCTCAAAGGATTTTTTCGGAAATATTCAATCAAATCGACACTCTGTCGAGTGCACCCTAAAATCGCGCCATATTGCGGCAGTAAATGGATACAAATTTACGCCCCTTCCGGCAAACCGAAGGTTAATAACATAAAAATACGTCTCATCAAATAATCGGTGAAGGTCGTTGTATAGCGGGATCCTATACTATGAATGAAAATAACCTTGCAGGAATATACTGGTAGTAAGTATGTTTTTTCTTGTGACGTTAGACTGTTAAATATACTGATTGGGACTAACCTGGGCACTGAATAGATTGACCTTGACCGCAAGAATACCTTTATGATCCTTCTCCGTCTCTTATGTGTCTGTATTTTGAATTTTTGATGCTTGATTATGGACGCGTCGATCACGTCGAGGTCACCATGTTGCGTATTGTTGCGACGATCAGAATGGCTTTTTTTTTGTTCTTGATATGGGATCGTGAATAATATAAAAGATGTAACTGTAGTCCAAGTAAAGGCTGAAGATTGCTCTCCCCAAGCTAGCCTTTATGTTGCATCTCCAGCCTGTTTGAAGCTCGGATCAGAATATATAATTTTTCCTGGTATTTATTATTTTATAAACGGAATTTCCAAAATAGTAATACAAAAAAGTCAACTGATTGCTAGAGGAGTATTGCTGCCGGAATTCGTTTGCGGGAAATTTGATCTGAGTAAGGAGGAATTAAAGGGATGCAAGACTATTTAATGAAAAGTAACAACAACAACCAGTACTTAAGAGTGACGTTATTGAGCAGCATAATGTGAAAATAGATAGTGATCTAGATGCAAATGTTATGAAATTAATTATGTCAATTGCTAACGATAATAAAGATTGCTTTGCATTTTCTAATGCCGATTTAGGAAAAACTGATTTGACTGAAATTCATATAAAACTAAAAGATGAGACCCCGGAACCTACAGGCCATATCGCTTATCGTACCGGAACGTGAAAAAATTAAGGTTTTATGATAGACGTCTCGGTGCCAATGGAATGATACGTGAATCACAAAGCGAGTATGCGAGTCCGATTGTGGTTCCGAGAAAAACGGAGATCTTCGGTTATGTGGCGATTATATTTTTGATGTATTGTGCAACAAAATGAGTGACCCACCTCTAATAGCAGACTTTCTTGTGAACGCACTTACGCTTACCGAGAAACGGTTATACGAGTTGTTGTTTTGCCGGTGTGTTGGGATAGTCGAGTATGTAGGTTCATTTCCAGGATTAGCCGTGGTGAACAACTTTCATATCATCATCAGCTTCCTTGCGCAAGTTATGGGCTACCTATGTACCTAAATGTTTGTATTCAAGCTGTATTAATTAAATAAACTTTTCTACTTTGATCATAAAATGTCTAGAACTGAAAGCGTTTAAAAGAGTGCGTCAAACATCGCTGTTATTAGTAAATAGTTTGATTCCTCTGTCTACGTGTTGCGAACGTCAGACAGTACGTACTCTCTTCATTGTCATTACCAGACTTCCAAGCATAATTTAGATTTGGACACAACTGGGAATGAACGCTAGTAATATTGACCTAGCACAAATAATTGCTGCTTCAGCATAAAGTTTTGTAAACACACGTGACAGACGTGTGTTTTTACATTGTCACGAAAAAACAATGCTGAATTCCATAGAATAAGTATGGACGGACACTGGCGTTCTGTTAAGTTACTTATTAAATATGAATATACTTACGTGACTCGAACTATACCTACTCCTTACTTATTCGTGTGTTACCGGTTTGTGTGAAAAATATCGTAAGCAATTTAAAACTTGCCGATTCATTTCTTCATTTCATGTTCAGAGAAACCTATGTGTCACAAGTGCGCCGCCAACCTTTAAGCCCATTTTCCCTCGATTATTTTCCTCCGGTATACTTACCCTCACTCAATCGGCCAAATACAGCGCAGGCGCTGCTAGATCTGCGGTATCACTGCTGTCACTACGGTCGAGCTGCCCCATTCATGACGAAGCGTGGCTCTCCCACGGACAATGTTTGAGGATATT
>JABMDO010000305.1:0-36560 GCA_014851415.1 Cnaphalocrocis medinalis
CGAGCGTGGAAGACGAGAGATCACCAAGTCCAGCGGGCTCATTCATGCTAAAGCGTGGCTCTCACACTTGCAAGGACATAGGCGTAGCCAGGTTTTAATTTAGGGCGCAAGAAAATAAGTACCGGTCTGTGATCTCGGGCTCTCGGGTTCGATTCCCGGGTCGAGCAAAAAGCATGTACCTAAGTAAGTACTTAGGTTTCGAATTTTTCAAATATAAGTAGCTCGGGTTTGTGATCACCAATCCTCATTAGGCAAGCGTGCATAAATAGTGATACCTTTCTATGATGGAGACCTCTGCCCTGCAGTGGGACAGTAAGTATATAGGCTGATACTTTACTTTACTTTCGGGGGGTTTGAACTCCCTAGGCTACGTCTGCGTGACTATCTAAGTCCAAATTACGGTTAGGTTACATTATTGTTATTATTAAAAACGCAGATTGCGACTTACTACAAGATAAGTATGTAGTAGGTACCTACTCAATGGGAGTGAATTGATCGATCACGGCAGCTTCGACACGGAAATAACGTCTTATTCGCTCGTCATGCAGCTGATTTCGACTCGGAAGTTTGAAACGAAAGCATACTTATTATAAAACGCTCCGGCGGTGATTTGATAGGGATCTATCTACTAGGGTATCTGTGAACAACTTTTACATCCCTTTAACCACGTATTCTCAAAAAATGTAGCTGTAGGTATTTTGACAACATAGGCTACCATAACCAGAGATGTGAATTATTTGAAATACAAATATTTCAAATGCAAATACAAAATGCAAAATACCTATTTTTATTTTATATTTGAAATACTTTTTTTCTAAATGTATTTTGTATTTTATTTGAAATACTAAATATGTGAATATTTAGTATTTATAAAATACAAAATAGTTTCGTTGCATTTTTAATTCATTTTTACCAATTTTTCATTCTTAATCCATGATTTCCTTATTTATGAACGCACTGACCGTGATCGTAGTGTTGTCATTGTCATTTGTCAACTAGAACAATACATAATGCCTCAGATTAAAAAGTACATTGTAGGTACTACATTGATCAAAGAATAATGCCAACATTATATGTTTGTTGAGGACTCTGATTCTTCAGCAGCCAGTGATAATGTTAATACAACCACAATAGATCTGGAACACTACAATATTTAAAAGATGAAGACAATACCTTAGAATCCTTGAACAGGTATCCTACTGTAAAAAAACTCTTCCTTAAATATAATACCTGCTTACCGAGTTCTGCCCCTGTAGAACGACTATTTTCATTTGGTGGAATGATTGAGGCCCCATAGGCGAAACATGAAAGATGAACTCTTTGAACAAATACTAGTTTTAAAATAAATAAAAGGTTATGCTTAACAATGTATTTTATTTTCAAAACCTATTTTAAAAATACGTATTTTGCATTTTGTATTTAAATACTTTTACTAAATTATTTTTCACATCTCTGACCATAACACCATTATATTATGCGGTAATTCCCGGTTTAATATTTGAGTTTAACACTCGATGTATAGGTATTTGATGTGTCTATATGTATGTAAGTAACAGTTCTCATATTTAGGTAAGAATTCCACATAATATAAATCCAGAAAGAAAATTAATACTACGCTTGCATAAAAACAATATAGGTACAATTAAAGACTTAAAATTAACTATTCAGGTATACCTATAAACATTTTCAGCACTGAATATGAATATGTAGGTACCTCGTGGGAATATTAATTAAGTGGATTGAGGAACTTTTCGAAAGCGGCGCATTAATGAAAAAGCTCTCGATTTTGTCTGTCAGGTAGAGGAGCGGGTCACCACACGTCATGCACATGACAAGGACAGGACAGGGCAAGACAGGAGTTAATGTGTGGCCACACTTAACGGCTGCCTTTGGGTACCTAGTACTATTAAGTATTCTGTGCTTTGGGGAAAAAAAACAAATGCCTGATTAACAAAATAAAACTGATTTTTATCTTCGGCTGCTACAAACACGGTACCTATATCTTGTTGTCAAGGCAATTTTATTTCCGCCAGTGTCGATTGAATTCGAGACACGTTATATCTACCTACTTATAAGGCTCAGGAGCCGAAGTCGCAATGTAAAAGAGAAAGATTGTTAGCGATACGAGTTTGTAGTTTTCAAAAAAAATGTGCCGGTTGGCGGGGAATATACGCGTGATAGAAATTAGGTTATATACATAGTATTTCAACTTGCAATACGACTGTTTACCATATAATGGAAGAGGCGTAGATGCGGACAAGTTCTCGTTCCTGTTCTAATTCAAATCGACTTACCAGGATTCTGCAAGTAACGTAGTTAGGCGATCGTCTCTTGAGAAGAACAGGGCGCCGGCCGGCGCACTATGTACTTAGGTTTTAGATATTAAATAGTTCCTTGACGGCGCCGTCTGACGTTCACAACACTTAGTCCAAGTATTTCATGCACCTTTAACAGTCTAGACACAACGTTACACAACGATTTTATATATATTTTGGGAATTTCGCACAAAACACGCTTCAGCGGTTGCCCACGAAAAACAAGAGAGAATCACCACAGATAAAAAACATAGTTTACTATAGGCTTCACTGCGGCGTCCAAATTCAAATTTGGAATCTTGGCGCATTCCTTAGGTCGATTTAAAAAAGATGAGGAGTTTTGAACAGGCCCAAACAAAGATGATACCTACTACCTACCTCAATTACCTATGAATGAATGGTGTCCATCGTGATCTGTCTATTCGCCTGCCCCATATGTCATTAAAAAATACAGTGGCGGCAAAAATATGCAGTGGAAAGAGTCTGAGGAACCCCTCCCCGCCTTGAGGCGCACGGTAGGGTAGAGTAAATAATAATCTATACATATACCTACATATAATAAAAATGTAAAAAAGCTGTGTCTGTACATTGAAGATATTTATCTCAAAATAACTAAGGACGACTAAAAAACAGTAACAGAACATGAATAAATGATTTTTAAAATTTTAGTCTGTCTGTTTGTCTGTTTGTTCGCGTTAATCTCGGAAACTACAGAACCTATTCGAATGAAACTTTTTTTATTGTATAGCTGTAACATCAGGGCAACTTATAGGATATATTTTATTTTGAAAACCAGGCTCCTTGATGTAGAACCACAACAGCCCAGCTAAACTATAAGAGGTAGGTCAATGGCACCTTAACGGATGTTAATCAGATTGATGAGCATTTTATGATGCCATGAAAAAAATCCAAGATCATGGAACAGCTGGTGTGGAACTCTTAGAGCCCAGCTACACTATAACAAATATGGAATAAAATGGAATGGAAAATTGTCAAATGTGATGAGCATTTTTGGATGAGATCTGGCTACTACCGTAAAAAGTGGTGAGATCCATGTTTCGCCAAGTCGGTTATTCATTTATTGATTTGGCAATCACACAATATATCTCACAAGCAATGCATTAATTGATTCGGTTGTTTAATGTGATTGCCATTTAATGTGAAACTAACGATTAAAATTTCTATGAAAATAAATCTATAATCGAATTTAGCCATAAAAGGACAACTCTAATCGTTCTCACCAAAAAGGCCGACTTTCGATACTGTTTTAGCTATATTTACTGTGGCACGGTCAACACACGTCATCAGAAACGAATTAGGATACGACGGAGACGCAACATACCTACTTAAAATTTAAAAAGGTAAAAAATTAGAGGCGATAAAATATCCCAACTAATATTGAAACTTCGTGAGATTAACTCCTTGGATTCCTCTGTAGCATGCTATTGTCGCAGGAGTTCGAACGGCAAGGTGATCTGAACGGGTAGGTTGTTGAGAGGTGCGATGTCCCTGATAACGTCAATATATCCTTTGCGTCTGATAACGTCAATTGAAATCACGATTCCAATTCTGTAATTTTGACCGCTGTTGTGACAATTAACTTTGCTCCTATACTGTCGAAGTGCACGAAGGTTCTACGTTCTTCTGACAGACAACATCGAAAATCCATGAACAGCCTCGTTAAGTGCTGATGTATGCTGATGATATGGCGCTGATAAAGTTTTATCAAAAATTGAGTCACGTAGCGACTCCAATGTTGGTCTTTGTTCTTTTGCAGATTTCGTTTTCTGACTAATAATGACATACATCAGTTTGCTCGCAACTGGCATAGGTCCGTCGTCTAAGAGAGCTGTCGCAGCACTGAGCAGGTGAGAACACGGCTACACAATTATACTCAATGGTCATGTCAATAAAGTCGTGAATACGTTGCACCCAGATTCTATCAAGTTGCTCAAAGATGTCGACAAAATCACGAAAAATTAATTACGTATTTATAAAAAAACTAGGCTGAATAACAAAATTCTGACACATGCCAGACATCAGTATTTATAATATCTACTAATTAAAGGAATTTCCGATTGAATTGGTAATCTCGCTCAGTAAATATCTGGAGAAAACGTAATTTTTAGAGGTATTTTCAAATCGAAAAACTATCGAACCAAACTCGCCAAATCGTGTTTCTAAAACATTACAGACGTAGATAAAGGTATGAATTAATGTTCACCTTAGTATCAGATTGTACCGTCTCCCAGGGACCTGGCAAAGTCACAATGAAGGTAAGGTTTTTTTTTTATGTAGCCCCTTAATATACTTATCTAACTAAATAGACAGCAAGAATCGTGACCTTTTATCACGTAAAACCCTGTCCAAACCTCATACTTTTTCAAATCTGCTTGCATTAAAATATCAATGAGCCGCCTTAAAAATCTATTAACCTATAACCTAAACATTTATAGAAATAAGTAATATTTTTTTATTTCTATTTAAATAATCATCTCCTCCCCTGCTAGCATAGTTTGCGCTATACTTACTGCGTTTAAAATATAAGAATTCAATTCATTTTGTACAAAACGTTTCGCCAAATTTTACCACTCCCACCCATGATTCTAAGTAAAATTATGCGTGAGCCAAAATATTATGATAACATACTCGTACGTATATATTTATACTTCATTTGTGTTTCATTACACGATTTAAGTGTATGAAACCATTCGTAACGGTCATTTAATGAAGGATTGGTGGTTTCGAGTAGCAGGTAGGTTAGCAGTGTTAGTCGTACATACATTAGACAGATTACAAGCCAGCCCAGTTTTCGCGTGTAATTTTTAATTAAAGAATAGGAAGGCCTGGGCTTGGATGTCCACTTTGATGGATTAATACCTAATCAGCCCTAGGCTGGCCGCCATGTGACGTAACAAAATGAATAGCTTTATCTACCTCTAGAACGGGTTTGTGAGTTGGTTCTGAGCACGCTCCAGTATACTTTGAGCCAGGTAATTAGTTGCGAGGTCGACGTATAACATTCGTGGCAGTCCTCAAAAATAAGTATTCCTCCGAAGTTGACATCAAAATTTTATTATTTATTTTCATTTATTCTAAATCCACTGCTCTTATAACAATATTAACATTAAATTCACTTCTATGGCTTACAGCTAACAACAGATTAATTAATATAATACCTAATAATAATATAAAATAATAAACATAATAATTTTAAAATAAAACAGAATATATTGAAAGGCGTTTTCCATACCTAAATAATTCGAAAATAGCATACGATGACTAAGTACTAAGTAAGTAGCCAGATCAGACAACAGAGGAAACACAAATATACCTACTTAAATACATATTATACACGTTCAGTGTCAGGGTGTATAATGAACAAACAAAAGTAAGTAAGTTTAGTGTTAATTATACGAGTGATATTTACAAAAAAGGGAAATTTGACCTACAGCTCTGGGTACAAGTACCTACCTACATACCTACACATTGGCCTCTACGGGTAGATACGCATATCCAAATAACGATGAATGGCTTTCCCACAAGAACTTACCTAATCATTTTAATTGCGTAATCACATAACACGTCAGCACTTAGTGCGCATTAATCAACCGCGCCAGGGTTCTGCTTTTGTATGTCATAATGTGCTTAAATGATTTTAACCGCAATCCGCTTTTACACCAAAGAACCTAGCACATTTTTTTTAGGAAATCGTAGCGTTTTATCATAAACCATTTGTATGAAACATTGAAGAACCCCCTTTATCGTACCTATATAAGCATTACTAAAATTGACAGCACAAATGTCAGAAAGGATAGTATCTTAACGTGAGCGCCGGTCAACTAACATTGAAGGAAATGGTATGTACGACACGATACCTTGTACCGTGGGTACCTACGATTAACGAACGAATTGACTACTACTACTACTCCACTGGCTCAGCCACCCGAAACGATTCTTGGCCTCCGAAACAAGAGAACGCCACTTCGGTCGACTCCTGTGCTACTGTCGCCAGTCGCCGGCCTGAAGTACGAACAAATTGAATTCTTTAAAATATTCGTGCTAGCCCCTCTGTTGTGCTTGAGAGTGGCAGTGTCACCATCACCTCATCTCCCTCTAGGATAACCATACACAAGGTGCTGCTTTGCTCATTCAATGGGGCTTCTTCAACTAACCCTACGGTTTGGTAGAGTGCACACCCTCTTTGGCACAGGGTAAGAGGTGCAGACGACGCCCAAGTAGCATTTTAGCGATATAACCAAACATTATAACTCAAAAAAGCTGAGTAAACGATGTATAAAGGTTTTGGTGGTGACCGGTTGTTGTGTAAAAGCGTTTGACAACACTATTTGGCTGTATAAGCTTATACAGCAAAAACGACCTATAAGGAATTGATGTAAATGTTTACTTCGTGACTTTTTATAGCTGTTATAGTCAGGTGCTATAGCAACCTCCAATATCGCTAGTACACAACACTATAACTTTGTAACAGTGTTTACGGTGGCCGTTATACACCTGATTTACGCTATAAAGGTTTTTAAGGAACAACAATGGGACTTTTCGTTATAGTAGCGATGAAAAGTCAAGTATAAGGCGATATTGTGTTATTGTGGATTTTTAGATCATTGTTACAGGACGTAGGCTATAGTGGACATAAAAAATCTACTACAGAATGATATGGTGATATAGCCGAGTTACAAAATACATTTATGTAGCTAAATTGTGATGAAAAGGTTTGTCAATGCCCGTTATAGTCGTAGTGATAAACAAGGTACAAAGACACTTTTTTAGAACAATATTTTTTTTTCATGACTATTGAAATTACGCCATAGTGTTATAACGGAGATCCTTTCTCTTTTAAAACACAGTAATGGTGTATAAAGGTTGGCTAGTAACGCTTTTAAATGATAATTAAATTTTGTAACGGCACGGTCAATTACCGAAAACGGTTCCGTACAAAACAGATTTTACGTCAATGAAGATTTGGAGCAAAGTTACATAAAATAATTATTTAAGTACCTTTTCGTTATAGGATATGGCCGGAAGAAACGTAGTAGGTACCTATTTTTATAATACAATCTGAAAATGACTAAGTACGTACTATTCAATGTGTGGGGCAACACGTACTGACAATGTTTATCGCGGAAAGAGCGCTTAGGAAGGGGACAGCGGCGCGGGGCGCGGGGTGCGGTATAGACACAATGCAGTGAGAGAGGGAAAATTAATTGGATGAAGAAGTGTAGGGGGATATTGCTTGCCTTAGGTATTGTGTAAACTTCAAATCAACGTACCTAATTAACTAATTAGTTTATAATAAACTAGCGGCCGCCCGCGACTTCGTCCGCGTGGAAAAGTAACTTTTTACCCCCCTTTTAACCCCTTACAACCCCCTTTTCGCAACAAAAAGTAGCCTATGTCCTTTCTCAGGGTCTAGATCATCTGTATACCAAATTTCATTTAAATCCGTTCAGTAGTTTTGGTGTGAAAGAGTAACAGACAGACAGACAGAGTTACTTTCGCATTTATAATATTTATTAGTATGGATTAAGTAATAAAAAAGTGTTGTGTAGTATGAAACAACTTAGCTAATTGCTAGAATATTCACAATAATTACATTCATCAGGGATGTAGTGGTCATAAATAGACTGCAAGGTTTATTATTTTTGGTGGGGTATTCCTTATCCTGCTCCCAGGCCTATTTAAGCAACTAGCAACAAGATAAGGAGTACATGTACTAGATGGTATTCGTACTTACCTCCAAAACTAAAAGGGGTGCTCGGCTTGCAGAAATTTATAAATAAGGGAACCTTGGCTCTGACACAGAGTGTCAGCAAAATAAAAGAAATTCCTTCTATTGGTACGGCTGTTTATTAATGTTAATTAAATATATGGCTAGATACAATTGCATTAAAGTTTAGAAGCTGTACCAATTCGCAAGGAAACAGGGTCGTGAAATTATGAATTTAAGTAAATGGTTCGTGTGGTAAATATTATTGCTACTTTCAAATTTCTTTACTCAGTCTACATGATATTAAAACACTATCCGCGGAATCACAAATTAAATCGGAGGTTCTTCGATCTGGCTCCTAATAAGAGGATAATTGATTGAGGTACCTGTTGCTGGACGTTACCAGTACGAATCCTTCGTCTTCGGCGGGACAGTCAGGCCGCAAGAATCCGTCTGGACATCATCAGGGAGCTCATCCACGAGGAGACCACGCCATCCAAATTAACGTTAAGCTTTTAGCGATTCCTGGGTAGATGCCACTGACACAAGCTATGAAATAATCCTATTCATAGCATCCCATCTTAAGGATTATAGTAAAGTCAGCAGACTAATGAAGTTGAAAGAAGAAGAAGAAACTAATCGATAGGTTCTATTTAAATTCTACGATATGAAATATTAATTTCTATGAAATTTAAAATCATGAAATCCCGCATCTGCAAAGAGAAAAATGCGTTTTAGAGGGCGATAGGAATTTCTCGAAGAAATTGAGAAATTAAAGCAAGCTTCTACTTACGAGGCTAATCGTTACTTAATTCTTGGCGATTAAGACCTCAGCATTCCCACCCTCGTCCAAAAGATTCAGAGATTCTCTGGAAGAAAAATGCCATCGTCAGAACACACAAAACCTAACCTTTTCGAACAATCTATTTTGACGAAATATAGAAAATAAAACAATAATTATATTGGATGCTTACCACATAGTGTAGTTAATCCTTAATATAAGGTGAATCCTTAAGGATTCATTTCACAAAAACAGATCCCGTCTTTCGGTGTCCCATACACCAGACCAGAACAATCCAAAAAACAAGACCAATGAATGAAATGTCATTTAGATAGAACTGTCACTGACGTCACACAAAATACGTTTCGTTTCTCATGGAGATAAATATCAAAACATTATATTATCAATATTTTACCAATCAAATGGACAACAATTATGCGTTCAGCATAAATAATCAAGTATTATTTTGAAATACTTAATTGTAGAAACCACAAAATAACAATTATAATGAGTTGCAACAAAACGCTATTCTCACATACATTAACCAAGAAGTCTTCACAACGACCAATAGATGGCGCTTTACCACAAGTTAATTACTGACTTGATAGTAATGGCGCGTTTTGGAAGATGTCGCTGCAAGCGAGTGATCTTTACAATAAATTGATAATATTATTAAGATATATTAAAATATCAAAAAATGCCACGTTACAATACCCTCCCCCCTAGGGAAAGTTTCGAACAACGTTAGAAACTGCGCTGCCCTCAGCGCACTAAAACAACGAGCTTGAAATAAAGATCATCTACCAAAAGAAACAAGAATATTTGCTTCACCAAATAACAAACAACAACCGGACCAATAAAAAATAAATATTACATGCAACAGTGTAAACGCATGCAATAAAATAAAAAAATAAAAACACTATCTCTAACCATATGTTAATCTCATCCAAGTCAATAACCAACTACCAGGACTGATGTTCTCCAACCTATAAACTCCTGCTGTCCGAGTATCTATGCTAACCCAACACTTTCACACAATCATCATTCATACATTCCCTATCATACCTGTAAGCATCAGTTTCAATTTCACTGCCTGCCACCTGCAACCAAAACCCCGTAGAGTGAATCCTGTAATCCCAGTTCCACTCGAATCCCCTAAAGTAGATCTTGATATACAATCCTACTTATATTTTGTTTATGTATCCCTAACGAGGCGATACCTAACTGTTGTATGGCTACAAGGCCAATACCAACAAAAACAAACAGTGTGAACACTTGTTACACACTGAAAAGGAATAGTGTACCTAAACACCCTAGTATCCTTTAAACAAACAAACAAAATCGTGACCATTCGTGCACGATAAGATGATGCTAGCCACAAACGACTCGGGCATGATCGCACCACTCTAGGTTGATGGGCCCAAAAGACAACCAATACAAACCTAGGACAAAAATACTACAACAACCACGTGTGAGTATACAAAACAATGTAGAAACTTAATTTCATTTTCTACCAGAAAAAAAAACGTACTGAACCATTACTGGCAGCACTAAACAAAACGGTTAAGTACCTACTATAAACATGCAAAAAAAAAAAACTTAACCTAAACCTCTCATCTTAACTTGAAATTAAGATGGGAGTAGCCTTGGCGTCGTTGTTGGAAAATAATTTCCAACAACACACTTAAAAGCGTCCTACGGCTGAGAACCCAGGGTTGAACTGGCGAACTGTGAACGAGAAAAAAAAACAAGATTACACCTTAATGTCCTTGATGTGCCAAGTGCCAAGATGTTTACCATTGTAACCCACTAACTCGTATACCAATGGCGATAAAACTTTCTTTACAATGCATTTTTCATATTTAGGTGCTAGTTTGGTAGCTTTAAATTTATCAGCATCACTTTGAATGTATGTTTTACGCCAAACCTCCTGTCCTTCAGACAGCTTAACTTGACGTCTTCTCAAATTATAATACTTAGCATTAGTAGCGTGAGCTTTTAACATATTTGAATGTACTTTCTCAAATACCCCCTTTAAAGTACCAAACTCCCCTGCATAATCCTCTCTTGGCATTGCAACCTCATACTCACAGTCGTCTGTATCCTTATAAAAAGACCCATTTATGACAGGTTCTCTGCCATGAACAAGAAAGAACGGCGTAAAGCCGGTCGTTTCATTAACAGCGCTGTTCAATGCGAATTGAATCTTAAACAAATGCAGATCCCAGGTTCTATGATCATCCTTTACATACGATGACACGGCAGTCATGACTGTTTTGTTGTACCTCTCGACTAGGTTGATCTGTGGTGTGTATCTTGGGCCGTAGTGAACACGAGGAACTTTATATTTCTCCAGCAAACCACGAAACTCCGATCCCGTGAATTGAACCCCATTGTCGGTAATTACGGTTTCAGGAATTCCGTGAGCCAGAAGAACAAAGTTCTCGAAAGCCTTTGCCACATTAGCGCTAGTCGCACGTCTTAAAGGAAACAACATTGTATATTTAGAGAAACAGCATGTCACTACCAAAAGATGAATATAACCTGAACGAGATCTAGGCAAAGGTCCCACTAGGTCTATCGACAAAACTTGGAATGGTCTGTAGCATCTCTTGGGTTCACCCATTTGACCTGGAGTCAGAGTTGTTTTATGTTTGTAGGCGGAGCAAGTTGCACAATTTTTAATGAAGCCTACAACATCACGGTACATCCCGGGCCAAAAATACCTCAGACTAATTCTGCGATGTGTTTTGAACACGCCAAAATGTCCAGAAGTAGGAGGTTCGTGGTTCTCCGAAATGACCTGATTCCGTCTCGACTTTGGTACAACCTCCTTCCAGTCGAACTCTTGGGTCAGAGTGTATTTACCCTTAGATAGCCGATATAATTTGCCATTCTCAATGCGATAGTTGGGATAATTTTTAGGATGCGTTGTACAGCCATGTACCACTTTATTGTACCACTCATCATCATCGTCTGGTGCAATTGTATTTACAGCTTCTACGACCAGCAAACGAGAGAGAGCGTCTGGTACAACGTTATCCTTACCCTTACGATGCTCGATAACAAAATCAAATTGAGATAAACGGCATCCCCAACGGGCTAGCCTACCAGTAGGGTTCTCTAAGTTCATGAACCACTTGAGAGAAGCATGATCCGTAATAACAGTAAATGGCCTTGTGCCTAGGTACGGTTCAAACTTTTCTACCGCAAAAACAACAGCTAATGCTTCCCTCTCGGTAGCACTATAATTGCGTTCATTTTTATTAAGAGACCTACTAATATAGGCTATAGGATGGTCCTCCCCATCTACTTTCTGGGTTAACATACCACCTATGCCAAAACTTGAAGCATCGCAATGAACAGCGAACGGTTTTTCAAAATCCGGGCATGCTAAAACTGGAGCGGAGACCAAACAATTTTTTAACCTATCGAACGCTTCTTCAGCTGATGGGTTCCATAAGAATTTCGTTTTTGAGCTGGTTAGGGCATTCAAAGGCGCAGCAATGCTTGAGAAATTCCGTATAAAACGTCGGTACCAAGAACACGTTCCTAGGAACATCTTAACCTCTTTTGGTGTTTTTGGTACAGGAAATTCTAAAATTGCGCGCACTTTATCTGGGTCTGTCCTTAACCCACAGTCATCAACGATGTAACCTAAATATTTGAGTGATTTTCGGAAAAATTTACTCTTTTCAAAATTAATTGTTAAGTTGGCACTTTCGATGCGTTGGTACAGACGCTTTAACAACAATAAATGTGTTTCAAAGTCTTCCGCTACAACGATGACGTCATCGACGTAACAGAATACCATTCCTTTAGTTATATCGCTACAAAATGGTGTACCAAATAACATATCCATCAATCTTTGCTGTCGAGCAGGAGCTCCGCAAAGACCAAATGGCATTACTTTAAATTTAAACAGTCCCCTACCAGGAACAGTGAAGCTAGTCTTCTCCTGAGACTGCAAATCTAATTTTATTTGCCAAAAAGAAGCTTTAAAGTCGACAGAACTGATATATTTGGCATTCCTAAGGCTATCCAGAATTTGAGGTATATAAGGGATTGCATAAGCATCACCTTTAGTGACTGAATTTAATTTGCGACAATCCAAACAAAATCTCCATGAACCATCCGATTTGGGAACCATAAGGACTGGGTTGTTCCATGGGCTTTCGCTAGGCGTGATGACATCAAGCTCCAGCATCTTATCCACTTCCTTATGCAGTTCCTTAGACTTCTCTGGTGACATGGGATAAGGTCTACATTTGATTGGTGACGCATCCCCAGTATTTATAGTATGCTCAATTAAATTCGTCCTACCTAAGCCTTTGCTTTCAAATGAAATGCCATGAAATTGATGAATCATCATCTCTGCCAATTCTCGTTGTTCAGAAGTTAAATTGTCATAAGCTTGTATAAAATTAATTTGTTTGTCGACCGAACAACTAGTTTTAATAAAATCTTTAGGTGCCTCAATGTACGCAATATTTTCAAAAATCTCTGGCATTAATTTAAAACTTTTCCAAAAGTTGACTCCGAAAATAACATTAGAAACAATAGAAGGGATAATGTGAAATTTAATTATCCTGGTTACATTTTTAAAAGTAATAGGCAACGACATTGTTCCTATTGTATTACAAAATGACCCATCAGCAACGGTGACAGTTGACTCCTTAGATTCAACTAGAGAATAACCCAGTTGCATGAAACGTTCATGTGCTCCATTCCCAATAATAGAAATCGCGGCTCCAGAATCCAATAATCCACATATAGTCAAATCCAAAATGTTCACGTTCAAATATGGCCGAATATCATTTACATTAGGCTCAAACAAAACCGAAGTAACCGTGTTACTTTTAAAATAGTCCTTAACAGTATTTAACCACTGTTTACTTTTTGAAGGTACGACCTTTTCCTTCAAATTAATTTTACTCCGGTTTGAGCCAGTTAGTTTTTTGAATTTTGAAAAGAATTCTTATGTTTGTTACACTTAGGGCACGAAATACTAGTGTACCCTAGTTCCCCACACTTAAAACAAAGTAACCTTTTGTCTTTGCAAAATTTTGTGCTGTGTGTGTCTACCTTACACCTTAAACAAAAGTATTTTTGTTTCACCTGATGTTGTTGTTTGGTGGTTTTATGTGAAGAAGGTGGCTGGGTAACAACAGCGGCAGCGACCGGTTTAGGTACTTTAGTTTTATAAGAACACTCGGGAATTAAACCGGGTTGTCTAGGTGGCTCAGTGAACAAACTAGTTTGCTGACGTCTTAATTCTATTTTTCTACACTTTTCTTTTAAGTTCAGCAACAGAATTAAATTCATATAACGCTAACGGCTCTGAATAAGCTGGCCTAATATTATGTAACAGGATTTCAATCTTTTCCTGTTCAGAAAGTGGCTTCTTTAAACGCGAAAACATTCCATTCAAAATAGCAAAATAAATGTGGGTAGGTTCATCTTGGCCTTGCGTACGAGAACGAATCTCGCCTAACAACCTATAGTCATAATCCGCTGGTGCGAAATCCTCAACTAACAAATCACACAATTCTTGCCATGACGAGACTTGATCCTTGATACCCCTGTACCATAAAAGTGTCTGATCAACAAAAAAGCAAAACGCAGACCTAAACAAAACAACATCGCTTACTCCAAAAGCGGTCGCGCGTTCTTTTACTAATTCTAAGAACGAAAAAACACTAGTACGGCCATCAAACCTAATGTTCCACTTGAGGATATTTACCTTGTTAGGGAATTCGGAAACCTGTTCCCTACCTTCATCCAGGACTTTTGAACTTGAGGACTGAGAATCATCCTTCCTACTAATTAAATTTTCCAAGGTCAACAAACAAGAACCTAACTTAGACTTTAAATCAGACTTCGTGTCCAAATCGACCTGTTGTTTACAAACTAGCCTATCTAACCTATACAAAAGGTGACAATAGAGGGCCTTAGCTCGACTCAACTGGTAACGATCTTTCAACTTCTTGTAAGAATCTAAGTTGGCCTGTAACTCCTTGATCTTCTCGGATATTATGGGTAATTCTGTACCAGGCTTTTGTTCTCCGCCCATAATGTCATCAGGTCCAAATTCCTCACACAATACTTTCAATTGTTTCCTCATTTTTGCAACCGTATCTTCTGGTACCTCTGATCTAACATTTATCTCGTAAGTAAGCTCGTCACGCAATAAAGAATGGAAAAAAACGTTCTTAGTATCCATGTTTAAGAAGTAGCAAAAATATTTTTAAATTAAAATTTGATTTTAGTTTATCAAAATGTTAGAATTAAATTATTAATTTATTAAACTGTTTCCGTTGAGAATTGCACTACAAAGTTGATTTTATTAACTATTAACTTAAATTATGACCAAGTGAACAATTTATTTTACAAAAAACAATAACAATAATGTTATTGATTAAAAAAATATGTTTATAAATAAACAGTAGTCTTAGTGTAACTCGTAGGTATGCAAAGTTAACTAATTATGACAAAATTATTTAACAAAAACAATAACAAGAATGTTATTGACTAAAACATATGTTTTGAAATTATGTGTACAAAGAAACAATAAGCTTAGTGTAACTCGTTAGCAAAGTTAACTAATTATGACAACAATGTTCTAATGTAACACAACAATAAGTATTATGTAATGAATAGGTTTTTATCCTATCACCTTATAACATAGGTATGTCTTTGATATGAAAATAATCTTAATCTACATTACTAAGCAGAATAAAGATTTAAAAGAATGTTACGTTATTATTTTAACATAAACAAAAAAAATGTATGTAGGAATACTACGTACCTAAGGTATCATAACCTCAAATGAAAAAAAATATATTTGAAAAAATAACCCTATTCTGTTACAACTTTAATATGTAAATTTAAGTTGAAAACATTACATAAAGGGTACAAATAAATAAAACAAAGACATACACAACACAACATAAACACACTATGTGAGAATCCCTAGCAAAACAACACTAAATTAATTAGAAGCTTAGGAGAAGAAGGTCGGTATATGGTGATACCTCTTTTATTGGCCTTCCACCCCTAATCCTCTACCAAAACAATATACTGAGTAGCAATAATATCACCAAGGAAGGGCGCCACTGCAAGGTAATTATTTTTGGTGGGTATTCCTTATCCTGCTCCCAGGCCTATTTAAGCAACTAGCAACAAGATAAGGAGTACATGTACTAGATGGTGTCGTACTTACCTCCAAAACTAAAAGGGGTGCTCGGCTTGCAGAAATTTATAAATAAGGGAACCTTGGCTCTGACACAGAGTGTCAGCAAAATAAAAGAAATTCCTTCTATTGGTACGGCTGTTTATTAATGTTAATTAAATATATGGCTAGATACAATTGCATTAAAGTTTAGAAGCTGTACCAATTCGCAAGGAAACAGGGTCGTGAAATTATGAATTTAAGTAAATGGTTCGTGTGGTAAATATTATTGCTACTTTCAAATTTCTTTACTCAGTCTACATGATATTAAAACACTATCCGCGGAATCACAAATTAAATCGGAGGTTCTTCGATCTGGCTCCTAATAAGAGGATAATTGATTGAGGTACCTGTTGCTGGACGTTACCAGTACGAATCCTTCGTCTTCGGCGGGACAGTCAGGCCGCAAGAATCCGTCTGGACATCATCAGGGAGCTCATCCACGAGGAGACCACGCCATCCAAATTAACGTTAAGCTTTTAGCGATTCCTGGGTAGATGCCACTGACACAAGCTATGAAATAATCCTATTCATAGCATCCCATCTTAAGGATTATAGTAAAGTCAGCAGACTAATGAAGTTGAAAGAAGAAGAAGAAACTAATCGATAGGTTCTATTTAAATTCTACGATATGAAATATTAATTTCTATGAAAATTTAAATCATGAAATCCCGCATCTGCAAAGAGAAAAATGCGTTTTAGAGGGCGATAGGAATTTCTCGAAGAAATTGAGAAATTAAAGCAAGCTTCTACTTACGAGGCTAATCGTTACTTAATTCTTGGCGATTAAGACCTCAGCATTCCCACCCTCGTCCAATAGATTCAGAGATTCTCTGGAAGAAAAATGCCATCGTCAGAACACACAAAACCTAACCTTTTCGAACAATCTATTTTGACGAAATATAGAAAATAAAACAATAATTATATTGGATGCTTACCACATAGTGTAGTTAATCCTTAATATAAGGTGAATCCTTAAGGATTCATTTCACAAAAACAGATCCCGTCTTTCGGTGTACCATACACCAGAACAATCCAACAAGACCAATGAATGAAATGTCATTTAGATAGAACTGTCACTGACGTCACACAAAATACGTTTCGTTTCTCATGGAGATAAATATCAAAACATTATATTATCAATATTTTACCAATCAAATGGACAATAATTATGCGTTCAGCATAAATAATCAAGTATTATTTTGAAATACTTAATTGTAGAAACCACAAAATAACAATTATAATGAGTTGCAACAAAACGCCATTCTCACATACATTAACCAAGAAGTCTTCACAACGACCAATAGATGGCGCTTAACCACAAGTTAATTACTGACTTGATAGTAATGGCGCGTTTTGGAAGATGTCGCTGCAAGCGAGTGATCTTTACAATAAATTGATAATATTATTAAGATATATTAAAATATCAAAAAATGCCACGTTACAAGACATAATACCGCAGCCCCTACACCAGAAAAACGTAACACTTAATAAAGATATCATATCTTTTTTGCACATGATGAAAAGCTTTGGTAAGGATGAATTGGTATGTAAATCACATTTAAAACAGTTTGTACTTTTAAGAAAATGAGTTTTTTCCCACGGCCATTCCGCTTCTGCAAGTAGCTTGAAATCATTACGATTTAAAAACTTATCAATATCTATAATGATAACCAGTTTGCACTGAAAAAGAAAAAAAACAACTAAGGTACATATGTACATATTGACTACTATTCTATTATGAAAATCAGCAAATTTTATTACAAAATACTTAGGGACTAATAAGTATACATGCCCAAAAGGAACCCTAATTTCATGTAATGGTGGTCTAATCAATCATAACGGTGCTATAGTAGAGTTCAGGACACGGTAAGTATGTTTATGATTTAAAATTCGTAGTCTTCTATCTTCTATATCTTCTATACTATTAATAAAGAGGTAACGCCTCGGCCTGTGACTGACTGACTGACTGACTGACTGACTGACTGATCTATCAACGCACAGCCAAAACTACTGGACCTAAAATCATGAAATTTGAAACATAGGTAGTTCTTACTATATAGGCGCGCACTAAGAAGGGGTTTTGCGAAATTCACCCCCTAAAGGGGTGAAAGGGGGGGTTTACGTTAGTATTAAAGTCTTTCAATTTTGATGTTAGAGATTTGAAAATTTGGATTATGGTTGTTTATCAAAAATAAAAATTGACCTGTTTTAGTTTTTTTTTTAAATTCAAGCCATAAAGGGGTGAAATGGGGGTTAAAACAATGTATGGGAGATTTATTATTTTTAAAGCTAGAGTCTTGAAAATTGGTATTTGGGTTTTCCATACAAATTAAATGAAAGTAATTTCAGCATTTTTTTTTTCTTCAACTTACAAAGGGGTGAAAGGGGGTTAAAACGTCGTATGGAAAATTCGTCATTTTTAAAGCTAGAGCTTTGAAATTTGCTATTTGGGCTTTGCATGCAAATGTAAAGAAATTGAATTCGGCATTTTTTTCTTCAACCTAAAAAGGGGAGAAAGGGGGATAAAACACCGTATTGTCAATTTTAAAGCTAGATTCTTGAAACTTGGTATTTGGGCTTTGCATAGAAATTTTATGAAAGTCCCCCCTTCCCCTTATAGGGGTGAACGGGGGAACCGATTAAATTTGACAAAGTAAAGTTATAGAGTTTCCAACATTTTTTAAATCAAATCTTTTTGAGATTCCTTCATTAAGGTTTACGATCACCAACATTATCAATCCTATAAGTATTAGTAAAATTTCTTTTTGCTAATTACTTTGATTGTTGTGAATTCTACTTCGTTCAAAAAATTTAAATACCGAAGCGAAGCGAGGGCGGGCCACTATTGTTTTAATAAAAGCACAATATTTCGAAAGGGGCATTCAAATATTATCGTAAACCCATATATAGTTATCAGTAAAATTACAGTCGCACGTCATTTTTCCCGTAAGAGACAATTAATTGAATTTACTTCCCACAATATCTTTGTCCTCTATTTATAAGTATTTGTCTTTTTCACTTCAAAATCACTGAGACATTTGTAGCGGCGTGAACGAATGGAATGAATGAATGATGAATATTAGTGAAGTTATGGAATCATGAACTCTTTTACAGTACAAAAAGGTACTTTAGTACCGTTTCGGGGGCTTGTATATCATCAAATAGAGATTGCGTTGCTGTTATATCAACTGCAATAGGCCAAAATTGTCATGCCTGATACTGCTACAGTTCCACTATAACGCTAAATGGAGATATAATTGCGCCACTTTCTTTGTGGGTGCACCCTTCTTAGGCCTTTTATATCACCACCGATTGGTTTTCACAAAACGTTCTAAGGTCTTCTATACAACTAATTTTTGCTAGTTGGGTGGGCGATGGGAGTTGCCCAGAGATGTCATTAAAGACAGCTACGCCACTGCTCGGATCTCCACAACCGTCACAAGCCATTTGCAACAAACGAACTTGACATTGGCAGAATTAAAGTACCTGAGAGCACAGTCCAAACCAAATGAAAAAATAACTTAGGAACAAAATTAAGTAGGTAGTTAAGTAAGCTGGGGCGGACGATAAAAATGAACTTAAGTGATTTGACCAATCCGCGAAGAATATTAAAATAGCAATTACCTACTTATTTCACCACTCCAATAAACAAAATAAAAAAAAACAATAAAAAATTTCAATATAAAATTTACAAAAAATATTTTGCCAACAGTAATTTGATGATCGTTCGACTAGCTCAATGGTTTACCCATTAATCTTTCGCCTAGAACATTTCTCCTATGAACGTTTCATTAACAGAACTTGGCCACAGAAACTTTTACCATCAGTTCTTTGTTATTCTGTTATGTTTCTGTTTCTGGCACCTAGCCGGCCGCTACGACCGCTACGGCGTGTTCGTTTCGCGCGCGCTGTGTAGTCGCCAGTTAAGAAATAAGTACTATATATTTTTTCAACCTAAACCAAGGCTACTATACTATGTCAATAAAGTCACGATTCTTGAGGAACTATTACGGAGTTCCATAGTATTTTAACTAAAGGGGCCACTATACTCTAAGACGCAACCGATAGTGGGGCCATTAATTAATTTCATTACTTTCTTGATGCATTATATGTGTATACATATAATGCAACAAAAAGTGTAGCGTAAGAAAGTATCAATAATGTTAATTATTGTTACTTGTCGCGTGTTTTATATATTGTATTGCATCTTAAAATATTCCATTTACTTTTATCTAATGTTTTGTTTTCTTAAAAAATATCGTATTTTCGCCACAATCAGTGTAAATAGGATGGCGGCGCTAGTTTCATTCGTGTAGCCCCTTAAGTAGAAAGCGGCAGCTCATGGAAAAGGTTTCACATTCTCATAGAAATAAATTATCGGTGAATTGTCACGTGTCGCGGCTCATTTCGCTCGGCTCACGTTTGCTGCTTTGTCGTGAGTTTGAATTGAAGGCGGCGGTATTGGCACGTGCAGAGTTAACTATAAGTGGAAGCACTTTGTATATTAACAAAGCCAATTACCTAATATAAAACAGTGACACCAGTTGCCTGCACCATCGATGTGTGTTCGATTAAGAATGGACACATCAAACGGTGTGTGTCACCGCTAATGAAGGTTCCATCCGCAAAAAAAGCGCTAATTGGTATTTCCGGAATTTCAAACCAATCACAATTAATTAGGGTCGAAAATAAAATGATAACAACCTCGATGGCAAATTCTAAATTCAAAATATCTCTGTTGGGATCACTCTTTCAAACGCTAGTATGAAATTGTGTATCCAGATCCAGACCAGAGATTATATCGATGGCTTGAGAGCTCAATAAACATGTCGGATCGTAATTCAGAGTCTCCATTCAGTGTGCACGTCGGACGGTACGTGAGCTCCGATCAAAGTACCCACACATTGTGGTTAACGATTTACACCATAGCTGCACTGTTAATCTGTTAATGTAATCACACCAGTATTAAAATACTGCATTTCTTTAATAAGTACTTCAGATTTTGAAAAAAAGTTTATCAGTTTAGAGCACTCAGTTACAAACTGTAGGAAAGAATAGCGGTAAATGCTCCAGATGCAAGCAAAAACTACCCAAAAAGGAATTCATGACCTGCTCAAAATGTAGAATGTTGTATGATTTGGACTGTGCAAATGTATCCGTTCAACGATTTTATAACACAATGACCAATGAACACAAGAAATTATGGAAATGCGATATATGCCAAAAAAAGAAACGTAATGAAATCTTAAAAATTGAATTAGATGTGTCAGTCATAAGCCCAATTGAACCAATAAAAATTGCAGAAACGCTTACGCCTGAACAAAGTAATAATATTACACAGTGAACTAATAAAAATACTGCTAAGTCACAAAAAGAAATCTCGTTTGAGCAAGAAGCTTCGATTTACCATGAAAATGAGGAAGAGACAGTGCTCTCCCCAACTGAACAACTCAATAGAAGTTGCCCTGACATGAGCCAGATAAATAAACCAGAAGATTTAACAGATATGGATCGATCTCAAGATACTATGAACGATAGCTCTTTGATTTTTTCGGCAAATACATGCATTAGCCTTCCAGACCTTAACATTGCTGAACACAAGGAACTGCGCGATGAAATCACCCTCCTGAAAACGCAACTGGCAAGCGCACACTTAGAAATAGAAAGACTGAACTTACATGTCTCAGAGCTACAAAGAAAAACAGACGAACAACAAAGAGAAAGCCAAGTATTAAAAAAAATACTAAAGGAACCAGCATCACGTACATTAACCCCCCTAAAACAATCAAGCAAGACCCCCCTACCAGGGAAAAAAAATAAACAAAAGAAGAAAATAACTGCAACAAATCCAACAAGATCTGCAATAAAGAAAGTAGGGAGCCCAAGGAAAAACACTGACCATTGTAATAATAATTCGAACAGAAAACTTTGTGTTCTAAGCAACAGACATTACTGTGGTACCCTTCGCCTCATCGAAGAAACATTTTCAAGTGATTTTAAATTTTGCCGTTATCTATTACCTAACATAGGACTTAAGCTACTCCTGACTAACTTAGAGAACAAATTGACGAATTTTACTATGAACGACTATTGTATAATTTTGTTAGGCGATGCTGATATTAAAGACACGAATAGTATTGAACTGATAAATACAATGGGGAACTTGATTAAGCAAATAAATTATACAAACTTAATAATTTGTACTCCTACTTACGTACTCGGGGCACCAATACATAATTACAGAATTGAATTATTTAATAGCTTACTCTATGTGGAATTACAAAAATATCATAATGTGTATTATTTTGACTCTAACATGAGTTTATCCTGTGAAATGTTCTCAAATTCAACAGGTAGAATAAATAACCTTGGAATGCAAAATATTTTTCAGACTATAATGAAGCAAATACGCATTGATTTTGAATCATTTCCTTTGACCAATTTACATGACGACTCTGACGTGGTCGTTGAAGAAAGAAACTCAGAACCAAGCCACAATACATCTGACCATTTATTTCATGTTTAATTCACTGCATATTCTCCATCAAAACATGAATGGCCTCATTACTAAATCAGACTCATTAATGGTTAGTTAAGAAAATTTCAATGATACACATACTCCAGTAGATGTAATAGCCATAACTGAACACAACATGGTCGATAATGACCTACATCGCCTTAATGTATGCAATTACAGACTTGCATCCTCATATTTTAGACAACAACGCAATGGTGGATCCTGCATACTTATCAAAAACTATCATGAATATGAGAATGTACATGCTATAATCAACCAATCGATAGCTGGTGTGATTGAATGCTCGGCAATCAAGTTACCACAATATAGGATATACATAGTCTGTATATACAGGCCTCCTCGGTCTAATTCAGAAATAGTGGCACTATTTTTTAGTAGACTTAATAATATACTTAGTGATAAGAACAACTATAAAGTTGTATGTGGGGACTTCAATATTGATGTGCTCAAAAACAATAAAATATCTAGGGATTTTAATCAACTCTTATCTAATTACAACACAAAATGCCAATTTCATGAACCCACTAGGCTACGCAGTAAAACTTGTTTAGATAACATAATACATAATTTTCGGGGCGCAAAAGGAAAAATTTTGGAGTTAGCATTCTCCGATCACTCTGCTCAAAGTCTTATAATACCTGTCAAAAAATCATGTCGTTTAAAACACTGGTACACTTACCACCGCGACTATTCACCAAATAATGTTAAGAAGTTCATTGACTGCATCGAGAGCCTGAGTTTTAGTGAAACATATAGGACAAGCTGTCCAAATGAGGCCTTTAAATCATTTCACAGCCTTTTTACACTCTTTTACAAATTATGTTTCCCAAAGATGAGAGTCAAAATTTCTGTTTTGAACAAACCAAAATGGATTTCAAAGGGCATTAAATCCTGCAGTAAGAAACGTTGCCATCTTCTATGGAAATATCGCTTATGTCCATCATCAATAAACAAATCGGCTTTTGTTGACTATAATAGACGATACAAGAAAATTTTAAAACTTACCCAAAAGGCACAGAATGAATATTTTATAACTCATTCAAAAAATAAGTCCCAAGCGACATGGAAATAATTAATAAATGTAGTAGCAGTCTACCTAGAGAACAAATAACTAGCGTAATAAATAGTGATAACAAAGAGATAACTGACCCGTCAGAAATAGCGAAACGCGTTTAACGACTTTTTTACAAATTCATCAAAAATAGATCTTGAGGATGAGCCCGAACCTAGTAATATATCACATCACCAATCTAATTAGAAAATAGAAATAGAAAATATTTATTTGGAGCAAATATTACAAAAAGGACTTAAAACTAGTATTTAAATCTATTTTATGCTTCCAAAATGGTTACCACTCAGCACGATGCCATTGCTTTAAAGCTATGGCGCTGATATTCTGTGGTACCGGGAAAATGTAAATAAAAACTTAAACTAAAACTAGGTACATAGGTACAAATAACAAGTGGTGTGTGGGCGCTACATGAATTTCTCAGGAAAAATCGAAATAAAACATTTATAAGAATTAGAATACTTATGCGTCATTAAATAACGTAATGTGGGGATGTATTATATAATTACTTTGAAATTATTTTATGGAGTGTAATATTGATATTGAGGGTGAAGTAATAATGTAAATAGTTATAGGTAGTAGGTATGTATATAAATTAAATTCTATTTTATAAAATATAAAGGTAAAGCACAGAACGGTTCCTTATACATAATAATCTAACTGCTCGTCGAGTAGAAACTTCTTTAATTATTTTTAAATGATGTAACAGAGGGAGCGTTTCTAATTGGCGGTGGCAGATCATTCCAGCATTTCGTGGCAGCGTAGCGGAAGCTGCCACGAAATGCAACCGTTCTGTACTGTGGGCACATTAGTCGGACTGCTGTTCTCATTTGGCATTGTGCAAATTTTAATTTTTCGAACAGATAAAGTGGCTTGGTACTATTGATTACACCAAAGAGTAAGGTCGCAAAGTGAAGAATCTGTCGGGAGGCCATTTTAATTAATTTATTGCTATTCAAAAAGGGAGTTATATGATTGTAATATATATATAATTGTAATTCAATATTTTTGACACCAATTATTCCATCTGATGTTATTAAATGTATAAATTCACTTAAAAAACACGAATAGTGTTGGTTTTGATGAAGTTTCCACTAAAATCATCAAAGCAGCAAGAAAACACAATAGCCGAAATCTTGTGCTACATCATAAATTTATGTTTGGAACAGGGAACGTTTCCAGATATATTAAAATTAGCAATAACTACTCCAATATTTAAAAAAGATGATAGAAAATACATTAAGAACTACCGGCCTATTTCACTAATTTCAATTTTTTCAAAGATAATAGAATACATTATATATAATAAATTTAATGACTACTTCGAAACAAACAACTTATTCTCCAATCATCAATATGGTTTTAGGAAGAATAAATCAATCAATCTGGCAGTATATGAGTTTTTGGAACGCGTCATAAAAAATGTTGAACACCGAAAGCCTACACTAGCGCTATTTATGGACATGACTAAAGCATTTGATAATATTAACCATAAAACATTACTGAATAAACTAGATAGATATGGAGTAAGAGGTAACGCACATAAATTAATTAAGTGCTACTTAAGTAATAGAAAACAAATTACACATTTAACCAAAATTGATAGCAAGACTGGCGAAAATAAAGTTTACAGATCAAAAGAGAGACTAGTGCGCTACGGAGTACCACAAGGTAGTGTGCTAGGGCCGCTCCTTTTTATTATCTATGTAAATGATTTGCCTTGTGTAACAAATCATCATATGACTATTTTTGCTGACGACAGTACCGTTTTATTTACATATAATGATCAGACAAATATCCATATTGACATAAATAATACATTGACATCTTTAATCCAATGGTTAACATTAAATAACTTGACAATTAATTTGACAAAAACTCATTTAATAAATTTTAAACAAAGAAATAATAATCCGTTAAATTTTAATATCAGCTACGATGGGAACTTAATCAAAGAGGTTGTTACTACTAAATTCCTAGGTTTAACTATGGATAATAAGTTGACATGGAAACCTCATATTGAGAATTTAATAATAAAATTAAATCAATTTTCTTATGCTCTCCATAAGCTTAGAAAGGTTGCTAGTATTAAAGCGCTCTTAACAGCCTACCATGGCTATGTGTCATCAGCCATAAGATATGGGGTAATGTTTTGGGGAAACACTACAGATAAACAAAGTGTCTTCATTGCGCAAAAAAAGTGCGTTAGGTCTATATTTGGTCTAAAACAGGATGATTCATGTAAACCGTACTTTCGCAAGTATAAAATTCTAACACTGCCGTCTGTGTATATAAGTGAAGTAGCAAACTTTGTCAGAAATAACCCTACTTATTTTGAAATGAATAGCGTCGGAAGCCGTCGTGGCGGTACATTGAAGTTTACTCATAGATGCAAAACCCTTCTACAAAGAGTGAGTATAAATTGCATGGCTCCTAAAATCTATAATAGAATCCCATTGTATATCAGATCAATAAACGATAAAAAACGGTTTAAAACTACCCTTAACGGCTATCTTATTGATAAAGCCTACTATGATACAAAGTCTTTCTTTGATGATAAGCTACAAAAATAACCTAATACTTGTTTTCAATACTCAAATTTATATAGATATAGAAATGTGAAGAGGATAATTGAATTGTAAACCAATGTGATTGACATGCATGCAATTTTAAAAAAAGAGAATGAATTGTAATTTAAAATAACGTATGATTTAATATTTCATATACCTTTACGGTGAATCATGGCTGTACCTAACATTGTTTATAATAATATCTTGTAATACCCATGTTTATGAATAAATAAATGATTATGATTATGATTATGATTATGTCATTTATTGTCTCGTCAAAATAACGTACTGGTTAATGTCAGATACACAAGCTCTGTCATGTCCCAATTTTTGCAGCTGGCCTTTAGTTGGGCAAAAATGTCGGCCCCACGTTGGGCGCCAGTCCTTGATATTCATTGACATTTGAGAAAAATACGAAAAGCGCTCATTGCAGGGGGACTCGGGTACATTGTGTGCTTCCACTACGCCACGGCTTAGCGAGGCATTATGTTTGTGGGGCGTTTTAGAGCTGCGCGAAGTGGGCATGAAGCGTGGGAGTTTACATGCCTAACTTTAAAGGGTATGTCAACGCCTAATACTGAAACACGTTTCAGCTAGAGTGATGTGTGTAAATCAAATAATAAATTGTTTATTCGGTAAAATAAAAGCATTGTCATGAGGTAGACTAAATAATCAATTAATAAATTATTTAACTGTGTCCCCGCGCAATGAGCGTGCGTAATCGTATTTTTCTCGAATATTTGTTAGGGAGTATTATGTTGGCGCCCAACGTGGGGCTAAAGCTTTTTAGTAAACAATCGTTTGAGTCTCATCTTGTGTCAGCTCAAAGTGTGATTCCTAGTCGTTTCTAAACTTTATCTTCCAACTTGGGGTTGAAAGGAGAACCAAGCTTTTTTATTTTAAAAATTTTTAGAAAATAACCGATATTTGCAGCCTTCCTCACGATTTTTTCTATGATGAATGAAAGAATGGATGAATATGTTTTTATTGCACACAAAACAAAGGTATAAAACTTAATGCTAAACTAATGGAGCTAATACTTAGCAGAATAAAGCATAGATTTCAAAAAATGAAGAGGTGTTCGCTCAGATTCGAACCTACAACTCCCCTCATCTCTCTCGTCATCGTCATGTTCAGGGTAAAACCTTTTTCATGATATCGTATCTTTCCGCAAGATTTTTTTTTATAGAATAGGGGGCAGACGAGCAGACGTATCACCTGATGTTAAGCGATTACCGTCGCCCATGAACACCTGCAACACCAGGGGCTTCACAGGTGCGCTGCCGATTGTATCATCTTTCCGATATGATCCGTAGTCTATATCAAATTCATGGTAAAGAAACAGCTAAAACGTCGTTTTAACCGGCAAAACCGTTTTATTGTACCAAGCAAACACTCCGCCCGCGGTATTTACCCACCCGGCCGCTGTTTGAACGCTAGCGCTAAATAATAAAGGCGCGAGCAAATGAATTCGGAAGCGAGCGACACTAGCGCCGCTAAAAGCTTCCGCCCTCGCTGGACAGAATGTCCGTGAATTATATACAGTGAAGATAATATAGTCCTACAGTATATATATAGTCCTACAGTTTATTAGTATTTAATTATGCATACTATTCTTTGTATCTTATGAGGAGAATTGGAATGGTCATGCACGCTCAAACGTTCCTGAGGTGGTGGCGCTATGTGGCGGGTCATTACATTCCCTCTGATATGGTTGAGTGAAATGATGGCTGACACATACGTCATACTTGTGTACAGGTGCCGCCTCTGGGGACTGGTCTGCTCTGGTTTACCTCATTCTTAGCCTTTAACATTTTCTTCATCTTGAGTATTGGACTGTAGGAGGTGGTATGAGGAAAACATTGTAATAAACATTTTGGCGATTAAAAAGAGTAACTGGCGAGTTTCTTGCCGGATCTTCTCGTCAGAATCAACTTTCCGATACCGGTGGTAGAATCGCATTATGTCTATTTATTTTTTAGTATATCTTATGTATCAAGATATATATTTAATTTCATTTAAATCATATACCATTATCTTTAAATAGTTTTAAATATTTTCTTTATGTATGACGATTTGTAAGTGCTGTGTACAAGCCTATGCAAATAAAGAATATTTGACTTTGACTTTGACTTTATACTCGTACAATATCACACAGCCATTGATATCAAAGAGGTTGGGGAAAAAATATTTTCGCATATCTATTACAATATAGTGTAATGATGTCAAACCTCAGTGGCAATATACCTAGTGGTTTGCATTTGGCTGTATCATTAAAAAGTTTTAATTATTAAGAAAGAATTCCAAATTTAAATTAGGAAAAGTTTGATTTTCATTATAATAAATTGTTGGTTCTTATTTTTAAAACGAGTGGCTCTTACGAAGAAGTTCGAATTATTTTTAAAATTTACTATAGTAAAGGAAAATTCAATGCAAGCAGCGGAAAAAAGTCATGTTTATGGACCTAATGCAGTATAATGTGCGAGTAGGAAAAAATTGTTTTAACCGTTTTCAATCCGGAAATTTTGCTGCACCCACAAGGTAGTGCCTACGGTACGGTAACTGTTTCATCGCCATATAAAAAGCCGTGAAATCCAGCGTAGATTTAGCTCTCCTTTCCTAGACTCAGGTCTGACTGACCACTTTAATTTTCTAAGGCCAAAATAAAACTTGAAACAATGGCGGCTGATGGATTTGATGAAGCGCTATTAGTCACTGTCGCTTGATTACCAAGCGGCCCTGACTTGCCTGCAAACTATTTTTAGTTTTAACTTTCATCAACCACACCAATGTAAGATAGAAGGGTAAGTACGTGGCCGAGTTCATGGTACGAATAGGTAAGTTAGGTAACTTTACTACATATCTATGGTCGCAGGCTTTGATCCTCAAAAGGAAACCACTTCATGGGTACAACACTATGTCGTCTATATTTTTTTTTTTGTTCACGCAGAGTGAATGCCGCCTTATGCACACCCGGCCGCTGGGAGACGACCAGGTAGTGTGGGGCTCTCCCCTGGATTGGGCCTCTGCTAATCAGAGGCCGTTCAAGGGCATACCCACTAAACACTCTGCGACTTTTCCCCGGCAAATCAAGGCTCGGGGTGGGAAAGCGGGAAATAGGACGAACCTCATCACCGCAGACCCACCCATGGACAGCAAGGCACGCCAGTACGGCCTCTTTCCGACTCCCGGGGCTTAAAGCCCCCAGAGCAGCTCCCACTGCCCTCCGACAAAGCCCCAACCAGGCGGCGCCCGCATCGCTGGATTGCGATACGGGCGTCGCGGGCATGGGCTCCTGCAGAGCTCTCCACAAACCCACACCCTGCTGGCTGCAGGGCAAGGTGGGGGGGAGTGCCTGCAGGCTTCCAAAATAACTGCCCCACCAGACAGCCCTACGGCCGGCTACGCTGGATTGCGCAGTCGGTCGCTGGGCGGAGAGGTGGGGTTAGCCGGCCTTTGCCGCATCCCACTGGCTGTGGGACGCAGCGCAGACCAGCAACTAAGACCCCACAAAAGATGTGGGGGCTGGCGCCCGAAGACGCCCCACTCGGTGGGGCCCACGTCAAGGTGCGCCCAAAGTGGAGGAGATCCTCACAGGGCGCCGGACAGGGCCCCGGCCCAGACAGAGCTGGGCCTCAAAGTGCAGCTGTCAGCCGTCGGGTAGCAATATGGCGATAAGCCAATTGCTACCCGTCGTTGCCCAGGGACACCAGGACCCCTCCGGTAGCAGTTCCAAACAGAAAGAAAATACTACCGGGGAGGCCACACGAGGAGGTCGCCGCACCGTAGTCCCCATGTCGTCTATATCTGTGAACATTTACATCCCATACCACCATGTCCACAACCATATCTCCAATAAATGACAATAATTCTGCACAACATTTTGTTAGTTGAAAATTCACGTACCTATTTAAAATTACTCAGGTTTTGTATGAGGAGCTGAATAATTTTGAGACGAATTTTTAAATGTCGTAGAACCTATGTTGTTCAGAATGGTACCTAAGTCGACGACGTGGTTAAAGATATATAAATGTTCAAAAAATAGACAAGGTGATATGGACACCAGAAACAACAAAGAAACCGCAAACACCCACACCCAACACAAATTATCTGTTTCATCAAAAGACATTTGTGTTGGTGTTGGTCTCAACCAGCGCTCAGACCACTGCGCTAAACGGGTCGTCAAATGATGATCAATTAATATCAAGAATTCATTGACACATACCTACTTAAAAATAAATAACTTAGTACCTTACTTAGTACTTATATATTCACAAATTAAAGCTAGGTACTCACATAGCCTGGTCCACGGGCTAGTGTAGGCCTGCAGCCATCTCGTGAGCTGGTGCGTGTGGAACACGAAGCTTGACGCCAGGCTCCTCCAGATGCGAGCTTTTAAGCTGGGCGTTGAGTCTACGACATAAGGACGAAATTAGCTTGTCTAGATTTTGGATGCAATAAAAACATATCTTGGGAGAGACACGCTTCGGTATTAATTTCCCGGCTCGACCGGAGTGATACCACCTTACAGAAGACCTGTGTGAAACAGCGCTTGCGCTGTTTTTCTACGAGTGAAGGTACGGGAGGCCCAATTGAGGGAAAGGGGGTACAAAGTGTCGCAACGCATTCTTATTTTGTGACTTCACCGGTGTCTATGGGCTGCGGCGTAATATCTTAAGCAGGTATCTATCTATTTATCTACTTAGTAAGTAACCATTCTATTATGGTGACGTGTGGACTCTGTCACACGTTGAGTTTCTACACTTGGTCAAATTCATCATTACCTAATTTATACCTATTTATTTAGATACAGAAAGTAAGAAGGTAAGTGACTTTATCTTTTTAATCTATCTTTAAACTAATCTCAAATACTTCAGTAAAAACTGGTATGTAATCTCTCTTATTACATTATTATCACATTACACACATTGAAATAGGTACCTACTTATCTTCAGATACCTACTTAAAACTTTAATATTTGATTTAGATAAGTGTGTGTCACTTGGTGATAAACCCGCAAGCACACGTCGCGGGGTGGGGCTGTTAGGTACCTACATTATTTTGTTTATAGGACAGATATCTGCCTGGAACTGCATGAATGATTGAAAAGTTTATGACAGACAATATTAAATTTATTTTATTGAGGGTAGTTAAGATAACGGCGAATTGTTTTATCGTCTAAATCTGTTGTTTCCTTTCTTTTCGATTATAATAGGATTCGTAATGGATACGAGCTAAGTCCTACTTATACAAATCAAAGATTGGTAGTTGAAACTGGTTCAGCCAATCTTAACGAGTACCTACCTGTAAGTATAAAATGGTGAGACTAGCAAGATTTTCTTAAAACATAAATAGGTATAGGTACCTACGAGTAAGAGTAGGTATAACCAAAAAAAGGCAAGTATCAAACAAAGTCTTTAATTTAAGAAAGTAAGGTAAGATAGATAATGTGCATTACATGGCGCAAAACATCCAATGCAACTTTCAATTTCCGTGCAATATTACCTACCTACCTATATAAGAAATACCTAGTCTTTATTCAAATCCTTAAAGAACATTAATTTATGAATGTTAAATATTATGTAGGTAAGCTACCGCTGATTTAGACAGTCGATTTCTACCGACAAGAATCAGCATGAAACATAAAACATTTATTTATTTGCTAAAATACACATTACATGGTGTTACAAATGGTATCTATAGTTAAACTCTGTAGTTACCTACTCTTTTTAAATTTAAAAAACATTATTAAGATTTCACAGTAACAGTATGATATTATACAATGCTGTACCTACCTACTTACATCGTTTAGATATCGTCAATGTAAAATTATGGAATCATAAGTCATACTTATAAAAGAATAGGCGAAGTGCATTATTTGCACGTATCTACCTATTAATTAGCTTCAGCTATATAAGTATTCATGTTTTTTGCCCTATCTACTGAGTGTAGGTAGGTAAGAAGACTAAGAATAGATGTTAATAATGTTAATGCTAGATAAACATCTATAAATACATCAAGCGGAAATGTCAGTGTACCTACCTCCTTATTCTTTTAGCACAGACTGACTCAAAACGTCAAATACCTAAATACGCCCATTAACATTCCAATGAACGTTAGCAAGTGGTAAGTGTACCTACGTACTTACTGATAACAACCATCTGCCTACCTACACATGAGTAAGCGCTCAATGGTTAGGCACGCAGACATTTGCTCACATTCATTAGAATTAAATCATTGTACGTCTTTTATTATACATTACATGAAAACGAACATACCTGTCCCTCCAAGGTCTTCGTATAGCCCTCTGTTCCTCCAAGGCGGAGGCATTTTGTTTTTTTCCGCACCCGAAACACGCACTCTTGTTGGTAAACAAGCTGATGAGACTGTGTTGCCGCAATCAGTTAACTGAGTTCCCAAATATTTTTTTATTAGGTGCGCGGTTTTTATTGACGTAGCTACAAACATTTCCTGGTAGGTAAGAAGGTAATATAAGTAGGTAGGCCGCGTCTAGTTAATGTCACAGCTTAATTAAAATTTAACATTTAAGTCATTTAAATCCCTATTTTTTATTTAGTGTTTAAATTCCATTTTGTCAGTGTGACGCAAGTGTTGACTGTGTTTGATGCTCTGCCAAATATGTGATCAAATTATATAGAGTGGATATTCAGTAGATAGATAAGTACCTTACCTACGAGTACCTTAGTAGGTACGCAAACAAACAAATCAGTTTTAAATGAAATTGCCCTGAGTGTTTTATAGTAATAAAAAATCTTAAAGCGCATCCATCGATTTCAGAGGTGGCTAACCACGTTAAGATGTTTTTCCTGCGCGATCTCTCTTCGGATGTGTCACACTGGTGTCTCAACGAATTAAGAGGGTAAGGGAACAGAGAGAACACCTGTGTTAGCGCACTATAGGTAGAATACTTATCCTGCGTACGTGACTGACCGTCATGATTGGCCGCCGTGGTTAGAGGATATATTTTACCTAACCAAGTCAGATACTTAATCCCACCCGCGACATTGCGCGAGGTTTTATTTAGTCCCATCCTACCTACTGTGTGATAATAGGTGGCAAATGAGCAGAAAGATCACCTGACGGTAAGGTATTGCCGGCACCCATAAGCTGTCCATGCGACAACAACAGTGGAGCCACAAGTGCGCTGTCAACCTTTAAACTCCGTTGTACCCCTGATTGGATCCCGGTAGGGCTCACACTTGACGAAACAGACTGCTATGTAATAAGAAATTAAATAAATAAGTAACAAAACATAGTCATGAAATTAATTGATGGCACCACTGCCTCTTACGTCATTGGATATGATAACCCCAGTGGTTATAGAACATGGGAACTCCGTTTCCTCAACCATGCGTTTTCACTTTCTTGACCCATTATAAATGTATTTATGAGTGTAAAGTTGCTGAATGGTACTTACATATTCTGTCAGATGGTGTGGAGCTGTTGTCAGGCTGGCAACCCCGTCAGTATCACCCGGACGTGGCGTCGCCGACATCACTGGTGCGTTTATAATTATTTGGCAATTAAGATTGATAAGTATTTCACCAAAACATACATTGACCTTCGGATGCAGCGGTTTGTATTATTATACATCTACATATCAGATGGCGCCAAAAAGACGTTTTTATCTATGGCCGAAGCGAAAAAAACTATAGAAAATATAATATTTCTAAACTTTACATTGCGTTTTTCTCAAAATCGTTTCATTAGGACATTCCTTGTTCTTTGCCTGTACCCTTCAAGTATCAACTATAACTATTTTCTTAACACATACCTACATACAGTACCTAAGTAAGAAATACCCTGTTTTACGCGAGGAATCCTACGTTCCGGAACAAATCGCCGTAACTGAAATTCGCGTACTTAATAGGTATTGAGGTTCATGATTAAATTAGTAAATTTTTAGTACAAATATGCCCAAACCTGAATAAAATTTTGAAAGAGCGTTTTGTATTCCCGCTGAAGATAATCTGTAGACAAATACTGAAACCGCGCATAACAGGCGCTTAAAGGGTATTTAGGTACTGTACCTTACCTATTCTTTAATATTTTTTTGAGGTTAACAGTTTATAACTGGACAGATGGTGCATTTGGTAATGCTAGATAAACATCTATAGTCTGTTTCAATTATGATGTCCCTCTGGACATTTCGAAGAACGTAACTCTGCATGTTACGTGTACGTAACGCGCGAGATCTATAGATTAAATCAAATATTATATCTTTTTGTACTTGGTAGTAAATCGTCATTAGGAAAATATACAATTATACAAAATACCCTACAATTATAGTCTGTTTCAATACATTCAATTATGAAGTCCCTTTTTGTATTTGGTTGTTAATCGTCATTTGAAAATTATACAATAATCCAAAAACATCCTACATTGATTCACAAGCAAAATTAACATATGTTTTTGAATATAATGCTCAAAATAATGTAAACTTCAAAATAAAACAATAGTTATTTTTGCGCGATTGCGGTTACGTACTATGGTTTGTGATTGACTTTTTGAACATAGTGACGCACCTCAAGTATTCGGCATGTTCCAGAGATACAAAATTCTATATTTGCCGATTTAAAAAAATCGTGTTCATTAATCATCATCTGCCATTTAAGTGTCACTTCAATCACTACGAGGAGAGTGCAGAAAAGCCTACGACTAAGTCTGCAGCATGAAACAATAGCGATGACCTTGAGTGCGCAGAAACCAATTTTAGTAGAAATTCATCTGTTTCTACAAGTGCGCAAACTAACGGTCATCGCTATTGTTAGATGCCGCGGATTATAACATAAGACGTACGTGTTTTTCTTAAGTTAGTTTGTTGTTTTGTTGTTGAGTGTCGTTTATTGTTTTGTTTGTAATGCCAAATAAAGTCTAAAAGTGTTCTTTCGACAATCTCTAAAAAACCTTAGTTGTTGAAAGTTACTTTGATTAAAATTGGTTACAAATCGATAAGCGATGCCGCTGAATATCGATTTCTAAGAGTACTTCCTTAGTCTGAACTTTGACATCTTTCCAAAGGGACATCATAATTGAAATAGACTATATAAATAGGTAAATCAACGGAAATGTCAGTGTACCTACCTCCTTATTCTTTTAGCACAGACTGACTCAAAACGTCAAATACCTAAATACGCCCATTACATTCCAATGAACGGCAAGTGGTAAGTGTACCTACGTACTTACTGATAACAACCATCTGCCTACCTACACATGAGTAAGCGCTCTATGGTTAGCACGCAGACATTTGCTCACATTCATTAGAATTAATCATTGTACGTCTTTTATACATTACATGAAAACGAACATACCTGTCCCTCCAAGGTCTTCGTATAGCCCTCTGTTCCTCCAAGGCGGGGCATTTAAATGTATTATGAGTGTAAAGTTGCTGCATTGTTTGCAGTTTGCATTGTTGCATTATAAATGTATTATGATTAAAGTTGCTGAATGGTACTTACATATTCTGTCAGATGGTGTGGAGCTGTTGTCAGGCTGGCAACCCGTCAGTATCACCCGGACGTGGCGTCGCCGACATCACTGGTGCGTTTATAATTATTTGGCAATTAAGATTGATAAGTATTTCACCCAAAACATACATTGACCTTCGGAGTAGAAACCGTTTGAGAAATGGAGAAAATATCTTTTAAAATAATAGATTTGCGCCAATTTGCTTGTGAACACGGCTGTAACTCAATCATAACGAGAAATGTTAGTATGGAAGTTATATATTTACCTTAATATTAAAATAGCTGGTATCCTAAAATATACCATCAATTTCATTTGACTCGCTTAGCATCGCGAGCACAGCGCCCCAAAAAACTTCATGATTCGTGAACAACAATAATCCAGGAAATTATTAGCGCATCACAAACATTGACGTATTTCGTCAAGGTGACGCTTTTGAATGAAATGTCTGCCAAACACCAGATATATAATATAAACGAGCTATCGAAAAAATTCGTCTCACTCACCACCGTCTAAATCTAGATGCGCTCGATCACCGCGATCGGATGTTGAGGCGCGATCTCAAAACTCAGAGTGAACAGAATCATACAGAGTAAATATTTAGTGCATCGCGTACTTGAGCGAGTGCCAACGATTGTTGGACTGCGATAGATCGAAAGACCTCCGTTCCGCTAATTTATCGTGGGACGAATTTACCGATCAACAAACTTTTCCGAGGCGATATTGATGCTCGCGTCGAATTATGAACGGCTGCAACTGCCACCTTGTTTTAGTCCGGAAGAATGCTATGAAGATGAGTTAGAATCTGTAAACAAATTGCTCCAATTTGCAAATATTGT
>JABMDO010000306.1:0-41743 GCA_014851415.1 Cnaphalocrocis medinalis
TCATCACAAATATTTGGTGGGGCTAAGTCTAAACACTAACCAGCTACAAAAATCTTGAAATTCATGCCCGAGATTTTTTGCTCGAGTTGCTCCCTAAGCGCAAAACGCCTTTCGACCGGTAAGTGGTAAGTTTGTGGAATTCGAGAACGCATCGATGAAATTTTGCATGTTTATTATTATCACTAGTTACTCGGTGTTGAATATAATCAAATCATAGGTAAGGAAACCCGCACATTTTGGCCAATTTCTTCAATTCAGTTCAAATAATGATTCTCAACGATTAACTATGATCCACTACGCCTGAATGTCCAGTCTAATGATTGAGAAAGTCATACAGCGAGTCGCTGAATTTTCTTTTCCAAACTCTCTCTAATCATAACGTGTAATTCCAAATGGCGGACGCCTAGACCATGATTCAGGATTTGGGGGATCTTGTAATTACAATGAAGATGTTTCCGTTTGACATTTGCAAATCTTTAAAAGAGAACTTGAAAAATGAAATTATGGTTACACATTTCAGAAACTATCCAAATCCTGCAGGTTTCCTCAAAATCTTTTCCCGCAGTGAGGAAATAAGACGTAGTTGAAATTGATGTGACACGAATATTAGAAAAATCTAAAGTTGCATGCTCGCATTTGAATCTCGACCCTTCGTATGGAAGGCGCATTCTTATCCACTGCGCTACCATCGATCAATTTACAAAACTCAATTTTCATTTAAAGACAAATCAATCAAATCAAGGAAAGCGAAGGATGGAACCTTCGCTTTCCTCAAATTAATATTTTAAGTAAATGTCTGCCTTCACGAACTTCACAGTTGTACCGCAACACATCCTAACACACACACACGCACTGAATCGTGAGAGTAACTTTGTGTGACTGGAATTAATTCGCCATGCTCGTTTAGATGCAAGTTGAATGGCTTTCAATATGTATGGCCGCCTATAAAAATAAATATCGTTTGTAAATAAATATTTCCCATAGTGCAATGTTGTGTGCAGTTTATCTATAAGTATTAGTTATGGCCGTCCGTGTTAATAAATTTGTGTAGAAATATTTCTTTACTCACACTACTAGGCGCGTAAGACTTCAGGTAGGTAATAAACACTAATATGTTTAATGGGAAAGTCGGTAGGTATTCACGATACGGCATCCATCAATGGACAGGTTTGACACCACGGCCACGGAGTGATACCACGGCCTCACAGTAGACTGGCATGAAGCAGCACCTGGTCTGCGCTGTTTCGCTGAGTGACTTACTTAGATAAAAACAAAATCTCCAGAGACTTATGTACTTAATTTTCAATGTTTACCTGAAACAAACCAAAAAAAAATCAAATAATTATTGTTCTAACTTACATTTTATTAAAAACTTACTTACATCATAACATGAGGCAATATAGAAACGCAAACCCCCTTAACTTAGTACCTACAACGTGGTCTTAAGGGAATCACGGTTGAATATTTTTTTCGAAATTTGGATAACTTCTTGCAAGGGAAAGAATTCAACTCTGACAGGGCAGTCCAAATCGTCTTCAAAGATTTTATTGATTCCCGTCCGACTAGTTTTTTTAGTAAAGGGATTGAGTAGCGAACTTTCTATAAGATGGCAAAAGTGCAAAGAAAACGTTGGTTTATACTTCGATTAATTAAATAGCATTATTTTTTTAACATTCGATTTTTTTTCTTCCCATACAAAACGCCAATCTCATATTATGTAAGGACCTAGTAATAATTAATGCCCCTAGCCAAACAAACTGAGGTTAGAATATTCCTCGATAAACGCACAGTACCTGGACTGCCATTCGTCAAGATGATAAGCATGACATGAAAATATATAATAAGAATTAATCTGCGCAAAGTCAAGTCTAAATCTTTGAGTATAGCTTGCTGATGTATACTCTCAAGGTCTAAACCCTACACATAAAAGAAATGTGACATACAATATTGCATATACTCCTTTTAAACATGTAGCAAAAACAAAGAATCGTTCAAGGTTACGGAATTAACATCTACAGTGGTAAATAGAAGCGTTTTGCCACAAACTTGCTAATTGTGGCGAATAATAATAAACATACTTTAGGTACATACTACTCGTAAGAAAACTGAGCAAACCTAGTACTGCCCAGGGCTCGACCTACCTACAAACTTACATCTAAGAGTATTCGATCGACGATCGATCGGTCTGGTAATTCCACTAATACCCCTACGGGCAAATAGAATAAATGTGCACAATTTATCGTCTTCATAAATGTCAGCATTTTTTTTTCGAGATTTGAACTCAAGATTTTATAGAGATATTATACACAACGTCCTCGCCTCATTTAGCGAATACATGACGATTGCAAGGCACGTTGCTGCAACTTGGACATACGTTTCGTGGACACAGATTTCGTTGTTTCTACGCCAAGATGCAACATTCGTATTCATATCACAATCGTACACTGACAAACAAGACAGGCGTGCGTATGACTTGCGGTACAATGGACGCAGGGCCCTTACATTTCCTATCCTGGTACTGGACCTTGAGACGGGGCTTATTTTTCCATAATGTATAATGGAACATAATTAATGCGATTTTAGTTTGTGCCATCATGAAATTAGGCGAAAAAACTAGTGCGTGATCTAAGTGTACATGATGCAAGTTTACATATGATGGTTTTTTAACACTCACGTAAATATAAGGAGATCAAATATAGGTACCTATGTGTAAAACTTAAAGGAAATACCAAAGTTTAATTCTACGAAAATCTAAGTACAAATATGGATCTTAATAAGCACCAACTAGAAGGATAAACGTATTTAGCAATCAATGTTGTGAATAGATTTAGCACTAATGTAACACATGTAGTTGTAAAACAGTGGTTCAAAGAAGTAGCGCTTGTGTCTAAGAAATAAGTAAGTAAAGAAAGTACGATTTAGTTTACATTGATATTGAAGAGAGCCTCATACATAATCAGCATATCGTATAATCGTCGTGTTCTCGTACGATACGGTACGTACAGCCACACATCAAAGTATACAAAATTGACAAATTTCTTTAATCGACTCTCATCTTTCTGTCATGCACATTAGGTTGAATATCAATTGAGAAAATTTGATAGGTTGTGATATCCTGATGTGTGGCTGACTGTACTATGCTTTCTGACGTTTATCCGATTAGTTTTTTAGTTTTGTTTTCGTACGATAAAAAGAGCTCTTAAATTTTCAAACAAATTGTTTACGATACGTACACGCTGCGATTTCTGTGAAAAGTTTGTGCCAGGGGGACATGTCTCGTGCACTTGACAACAAAGATTTCATGCATTCGTCCATACAAATTCTTAATTCGTCCTCAATGTATAGCCCCCAGGCTTACTGTTTCTGTCGTTTGTCATTTGCATGCTCGGGTTGGAACTACGCACTCTAGTATGGAAGGTGCGAGCCCTGTACGCTCAGGTAGATTTGTTTACCGGTTGTTTACTGTGCGCCTCTCGCAGGTGGGAGCGGCCGGCCGGGCGGCATTCTTCAGCTGACCCACATACTTGTTGTGGCGGAGTACCACTGCGGAGGATTGGTACGTACAACTCACATTTAATTTATAAAAGAAAAAGTCGAAAGACTATCTTCACAAAGTGTACTCTATTGAGATCCCTTTAACGATGTCCCCTACCAACCATTCTGAACAACAATGTTCTAATACTTTTGAATATTCGTCCAAAATATAACAGTGATAATTTAAATTAAATAGATTCCCTATACTCTTAATTATTATTTTTTAAATTCTGTTTTGTTCTAACAATGTTGCAGAATATTTAATACCTTCACAGACACCAGAACTTATCATAACAAACAGTTGCTACGAGTCACGTCAAAAAGCTCCATTGTCCATTGACATACAGACATGTTTCATTTAGTCCCTTTTTAAGGGGGGAGAAGTACACGCAGTCCCGGTTAACACAAAATGATGCTTCTGAGTCATTATTATTACCTATGTCTGTTCAGAGTTATTTATCTGAGATTTAATACTTCTATAGACCAATACGCGTCAACCCTACTACACCAAAGGTACCTGTATCAGCTTGTGATGTCATCGTCCTTCGGATGCCGAGGAGTGTTTCTTTTTTTTTTACAACCCTCGAATTCCCGAAACAATTAGGCGTGCCTTTGTTTTTGTTGTGGCAACATTGTTGACGGGAATCACAGTCGCGCGCGTTCGGGAGTCATTTTGATTATTCGATTTCGTGAGGCTGTATATGATGCAATGTCTTTGCTTGAAGCAAAGGAATCTTGTTTTTTTACAGTTCCCTACCAGGTTCTCCCTTTGGTAAACTCTAAATAGGGAGGAACCCTATACTTGAGTAATAGAGTTCCTTATTTATTTATTTATGTAAAACTTTATAGCACAAAACTTCGTACAATAGGCGAACTTAATGCCAAGGGGCATTATCTACCAGTCAACCTTTGGGTCAAGCAGAAAGGACAAAGGTGCGGCGAAAGGAGGACTTTAAGTTTTAATGCAATGCTACAGATTAAAGAAATGCTCCTTTGCTATACATTATGAATAAATAAATATACAGCAGAATGGATGATGTTAAAAAATATCTAACTAACGCATTTCCCAGACATGGAGGTGCAAAACGACAGTTTAGGATTGTTTCTAAAATGTGTTATGGCTTTCATAAGTAAAAAATATGTAATCTTAAAAATAAGTAAAAAATATGTAAAACTTATATCGTATACATCGTGTTTATTCCGCACGTTTGTCTCTGTCATTCACGACGAAACACTGCGAGATGACTGTAAGCGCACATGAATGTGTATGAATGACTGTAGCCTGTTAATATCGCTATGAAGGCAGCCATCCTTCTGTGTGAAATGATTATTTGGTTGTATTAAGGTGGACGGAGTTTGTAAAATTATTTAATTCTTAATAAAATATCATGTCTTGTTTACTTGAAAAAATCAAAACATTGTGATGGATTACTAAACATGTTTATTTGATACACAATTATTATTATCGGTCACATACATTGTTGTCATGAAATCTGCGTCTTATCAAAACTTATCATACTTTTTATCACCTTCTCTTGGTGATAGAAATGAAAGATTTATCTGACATACTTTCATTGCATTGTTATTTATCTCAATGAAATAAACAAGAATAGAAATATGATAATAGCTAAATAAATAAAATAAACCGAATCGTAACTTGATCAAGTCAAGTGTCCTTTACCCAAAGGTTGCCTGGAAGAGATCGCTCATAGTTATAAGGCCGCCTTTGTCGTACATTACTCATGTTATAACTAGTTTTAAGTTTTATACCTCTGTTTTGTGTGCAATAAAAAGCATATTCATTCATTCATCAATTTCTTAGGAAGTTGATCAGCTTTTGGAAACAATAAACAGTTTTAAGTCTATTATTTAAACGGTGTTTGGTTTTTTTAAACACAAATGCATTAAAGACTTTTGTCTTGAGACAATGTGGTAAAGGGCCGAAAATATGCTGCACAGCAGAGTTGGATTCGTCTAACTAAGTCTTCTGGAAGCTTGCGCTTAACAATACTTTGATAGCACACAAAACTTATTACAGAAGTACTGTACAACGAAGGCGGCTTTGTCACTGAGCGATCTCTTCCAGATAACCTTTAGGTAAAATACGCTTAATGTATGTCTCTATGTGAACATACCATATGATAGATACTCGTATAGTCTTTGATAACAGTAATAAATTTAGAAAAAAAAGCGAGTAGGTAGACCAAGAGAAATGCGACAAATCGATTTTCGACTTTCACTAATCTGACAATTACACAAATTAATTTTAGTACTGTTCGGCACTTCGGCAAAATTATCTACATTTCAAAAATAGTTAATAGAAGACGAGGTGGCATTACTATTTTTAGTAAAACTAGTCCATTGTTAAAAATCATGCAGTCTGGTGACACCTTGTTTTTAATTAAATTAATCAAAATATAAAAGCACTGGCTGCTACGCTACCAGTCCGATAAGTAATTTTCAAAAATGCAAAGCTGACCTTATCTCAATGGGTCAAGGTCTCAATTTGGGATATGTCGTCTTGTGACCCGAATGAGGCGTCCGACATTTCAGAACGACTTGAAATGCTACCAGTCCATGACATTCTGCAAATTGTTATTGCTCGTTAGTTCTTGTCTATGGTTGGCGACGAGGGAAATTAGCCTTTTAATACGTTCCTTTTGGTAGGTATATTTACTTTACTCTTTGGTATTACGAGTAAAAGTAATTACTAATAGCTATTATTAAAAGACTTTTCGCTACCTATACAGAGTTTTAAGGGTAGGTACAGAAAAACGATAACAATGCATCAAGTTTTTATTGGCTGACGATCTTTCGAATGCTATCTTCTTAGAGATTATCATCACTAGTAGACTGTTTTTGTCATTTTTGAATAAAATTTTTACCAGTTCGGCGGATAGCCACGTGTCAATATATAGGCATAAATCTATCAAACTCCTTCATTCGACCTTCAACTTTATGTCGAAATTGTTGGGTTCGATAACAATTCTAGGAAAATTTTACACATTGTAGGAACTGGACGTGATACTGTCTGAACAACGCACCTTCTGAATATCATACATCGGCCAAATAAGACTTGTACACCTACTGTATTTAAAAATCTTAATAAAAATTAATTATGAATTAATAAAAAATACATCAAAAAATAAATTTCGTTAAAGACACGACTTACATTACAATCTGAAGGATTTTTCACGCGATATACGCGCAAACCACTATTTATTAGTTATTCGTATCTTGATTTTTAATATAGCTAGCTAGCGCAATTAATTTTGTGATGAAATACCTCACTTGTAGAAAGCTTGACAATAGAGTATAATCTAAAGAAATCGATTTCTAGAAATGATCAAATGATCGTTTATTCTCCTTCAAACATATTGAGCCTTAAAAAACAATAACTTTGTTTTTATTTTAGAAGTAAAAATTTATCTAAAAACGCACCTGGGACTCTACAATCTAATTAAACGTACGCAATCAATACTTTATTAAAGATCCATCGTGTGCGTCAACAATAATACTACTTAGTCAATGACTATTCTGTTAATTATAGACCAGAACCAATTAAGAAAACCACCTGCATTTAAAAATAAATAAGGCACCATCTGCAAAAGTAATTTCATAGTCGCCATTTCATACAGCCTCCTTTAAAAGCAAAAAAGTCGCAGCTTTGGATTCCAAAAAGATCTTGCTACCTACTTCTATATTATAACTGTATGACCATACCATACCTACCAGTATCCTCTCCTTACAAGGCACTGGCCACTTGTGACAAGCAATTTAAAACCATTTTAGTTTTATTTGGAGCGCAGTTTTTTTTTTAATGGAGGACGCTTGAAGGAGATCCGACATGACTTTGCGTAGTTTGCTAACTTATTACAATATCAGCTGTCAATAGGCAGGCTTTTAAATAAATGGGCTATTTATAAACAAAAGGCTACGTTTATTTATTTTGGAAACATATGGCAGCAGGTGAAGTAGTACTCGTATCGTCTTTTAACCTTCATTTTACCAGATGGTTAATGAGTTAAATGACTATTCCGCTTAACTTTTCAAATAAGGAATTCCTTTTTACCCGACTACAGCAAAGCAAAAGGAGGGTTATGATTTTGACAGGCTATGTATGTATGTATGTATGTATGTTCATCTGTTTCCACGTAACTTCTAAACTACTTATCCGAATTCGACAAATGACATATCATTATAAGCGTCTTAATTGTCCGCTGGTTATAGGCTATATGAGGTTTCACAAAATCTAATGTGGCGCCCTCTAGCGGACTAAAATACAGAGTAAAAAAATAAAATTATGATAAATCACACGTAGGCGTAGTCACACGTTCATATACCTAGGTAGCACTTGGACAACGTGTGACTGCGGATTTCTAAACATGAAAATTTATCTCTACATAGTGAATATTGCATACTTCAGAATAGTATTTTATGACATTATTGTAAATTGACAACGAAGGCTTGTTTATACTTTTTGAGCGTCGTTTTTTGTCGTAGTTGGGTTTTAGTTTTCTTATAAACTGGTAGGTGAATCATTCTCATATAATTTCGGAGGAATATGGATTTAAGACTTGCACGGCATGTCATCGCGATGAGAATGATGAACCAGGTATTCTATTTATTTAGATACCGTTAAGAACTCAGATGCCCTGCCTGTTCCTCCTGCATAGGTACGATTCTATCTTACCTTAATAACGCTTCAATTTAGTTCAATATGAATTGAGGAAATAAATAGTGTAGTAATTCAACAACGGACAGCCATTGTTTAGAACCAATACGAAATTGTTATCTTACTTCGTTTTGGTTTAAGAGTACTAAGGGGCCATAATTTGTATCTGAGAGCCTAGAACTATATGTTACGAACAACCGCATTGCAGTTTCCCTTCCTTTCCCAAACGCTGTGTGTCACCTTTGTTTAGATGCGACAGGTAAATATATTCGCAATCATTATGGGACGGCTTCGTTATAATAAGCCACAATCCCTCAATTTGTAGGCAAATTAAACTAACAGTTTAAGACACACAAAGCATGCTACTTACGTGTTTTATATAAGGTTATCAGTGACACAACATGACAGCTGTCAAAGAATCCACTCATGCGCAGGGAAAGTGCCGCCTTCCGTTCGTCTGTTAGTGCGGACTTTTCCTTTGGCCAGCTGTAGTTGTGCTCATTTACACTAGTGTTGTCATAACGTCAATAGTCACACGTAGCGATATCGATAACTCTGTCGATGCTAACGTATGCGCTGTTATTACTGGTACCTAATTAAGTATTTAAATAAAAGGTCGTTTGATTTGATCGTCTATATTTATTTTTATAATAATGTAAGAAAACAACACTATTTTTAAAGAAATAGACTGACAAGTACATGATTATTTGCCAAAGTGTGATTTAGCACTATTAAAGTGTTATGTACTAACATGGTATACGTCCGACGGAATGCTTATATGACGTATACTTACCTACTACAACATATAATATTAATCAGTAGATACGATCCGATAAAACAATGTTAATGGATTAATTACTTACCTAATTAATCAATGGATAAAATTATCATTTAATATGTGTATAAGGCCAAAACATCTATGTGACAATACCTACATATTAACTATTTTATAACTCTACAGCTTTGGAAACCAAACTGTACTTACATATAACATACTCTCATACGTAGTTAATTAGGAAAGCGGGAATAGCGCTGAGAGAAAAGTACTGAGAGAGTTAACGTACGAGTGGAAATTAAACACTTAATAAAAAAACATCTAAGTATATAAAATAAGTGGTTAATTGGCTTAAGAACATTTCATCCTATTTCTAAAATCGTGGGTTCTAGTCCCGAATGAGTGGTGATTTTAAAGTGCATTATTCAAAAAGCAAAAAAAAAACTAATAAGTAAGTATATGTGTATATTCAGAAACATGTTAGGAGCAGACGTCGATTATAAGTATCAGTCAATACCTACTGTCCCAACTAGGATAGATGGAATTAGGCTTAATCACCACACTTGCCCAATGCGGATTAGTAATCACAAACCGGAGCGATGTTCGAAGTTTTGAGAAACATACTTTTTACTCGACCCAGGCACCCGAGATCACGGCTCGGTACTCAAATCACTAGACCATTGCTTGGGGCGTACTTCGATTGTACCAGTCAAAAAATAATCTCACTATCGATGCACATCGTAATTAGTTGCAGCACCACTACAGCAATCTGAATGGACATAAAGTAGCCGAGGAATCTATTAACGTGTGAATATTGTGTGTAAAAGATTGGGAAGAACGGTATAACTAGTTATTTTCACATAAGCACCACACATAGTGAGTGGCTTACCTATAAAAGCCAATTCTTAATTTAATACGTATTACTTATACAATGGTACCTACTTATTAAATAGTAATTGGCTTTTTTCTGTTTATTAACCAAATTTAAAACGGTTTCTTTCTGTATTCCTAAATTATATTAATAGATGGCACTGTATGTAGATAAGATCGCGTCAGTCTTTCGGGTTTTCTCTTTACTTATAAGCCCTGTCGTTGCCTTTACAAATTACTTATTTATAAATATTAAAAGAAAGTGCTCTTGAACGTAAGCTCGACTCTTAAGCTTAGCATTATCCATACTAATTTACTAATTAATATTATAAATGCGAAAGTAACTCTGCCTGTCTGCCTGTCTGTCTGTCTGTCTGCTACTCTTTCACGCTAAAACTACTCAACGGATTTAAATGAAATTTGGTATACAGATAATCTAGACCATGAGAAAGAACATAGGCTACTTTTTATTGCGAAAAGGGGGTTGTAAGGGGCTGAAAGGGGGGTAAAAAGTTACTTTTCCACGCGGACGAAGCCGCGGGCGGCCGCTAGTAGTTTATAAGAGGTATTCCTCGAAGCGCCCAAATTTGAAACGCTCAAAATGAAACGCTTACAAATAGTTCCGCGAAGCGCCCACTTTTTGAGCGTTTAAAAAACAATAAAAATAAATTAAAATTTGGTTCCTCCAAACGCTCAACTGGTTAGGGGCCAGCCCCTGTCCAGATAGAGATGGGTAAAATAGTAAAAAGTCGATACAAGATCTGGTTTAGACAAGATAAGATAGTATATAGAACAGATTTTTTATCCACCCCATTACTAAAAAGCAACCACTTGGTATTTCATGTCCGCCTGGTACTTTTGAATACATGTACAGGGTAAGAAAAATCCAGAAATAAAAATTACCTCTTAGTACTTCTTGGTAGCCTGGTACTATTGAATATGTATATATTTTTTCAGAGAAAGAAAATAAGCAGAAAATAAAAAATTAACTCTTAGTACTTAATAGTGCCCTGGTACTTTTGAATAAAACAATGAAGTAAACTTAGTTTTAAAAATATTTTTTTAATTGTTTAATTTTTTATTTTCTGCTTATTTCCTTTCTCTGAAAAATATACATAATTCAATAGTACCAGGCTACCAAGAAGTACTAAGAGGTAATTTTTATTTCTGGATTTTTCTTACCCTGTACATGTATTCAAAAGTACCAGGCGGACATGAAATACCAAGTGGTTGCTTTTTAGGAATGGGGTGGATAAAAAATCTGTTCTATATACTATCTTATCTTGTCTAAACCAGATCTTGTATCGACTTTTTACTATTTTACCCATCTTTATCTGGACAGGGGCTGGCCCCTAACCAGTTGAGCGTTTGGAGGAACCAAATTTTAATTTATTTTTATTGTTTTTTAAACGCTCAAAAAGTGGGCGCTTCGCGGAACGATTTGTAAGCGTTTCAAATTTGGGCGCTTCGAGGAATACCTCGTTAATTATTTGCATGAGACTGCATACATATGTATTATAATATGACTGTACTCGTAGGTATGTTGAAATTTCTTATTATGGGCACATTGAATGAAAGTGAAGGGTACCTTCTAGAATATATGAACAATTTCTACCTTTGTACTAAAATTCAGAACTAACTTTGGATAAGATTCTTAATCATAAAGATTACCACGAAAATTAATACGACAAGTGACTCAAAATATTTTATTAAATATTTAAAGATATGTCTATACGTAGAGAAATCTTTCATCATAAATAATAACCGGAATCTTTTGCCTAAATACCTACAATACATTAAATGGGGGGAACAATAAAAAATAACCCAAATGTTCACTTTTGATAGTCTACGTAGGGACAGTTGAATGTTCGACACGCTGTTTTGGGAACCCTACATTTTCGTTTAAAAGTTCACCTGGTAGAGAAATGTCAAAAATAAATATAAGTATTGTAGAGCATTAGTTTACGTTTCGCCACGTTTCTAAAATGTCGGTGAGTTCGCCGCCGGTAAATTAGCCAAATCTACTCGTATAACAAAAAAAGTTAGTTTCAACAAAATCGCAGCTTATTCCTTGTAATAGGATTAGAGAAAGATGTCTAGGCGTGACTTAGGGACACATGTAACGGTTTATAGAAACAGAGAGGTTCTTGTTGACAGAAGAACAATTTTTCGTTTAGTGAGGGTACCGGAGGCCCAATCGGGAAAGTGGGTTAAAAGGTTGTAAGTGCACTTGTGACTAAACAGTATTAAACAGGTGACCCGTCTTCTGCCACCAATCACATAACGCGCTAAAAGTGTCGCTGTCGATGAAGGTGATATTCGCAAAAGAGCGCTATATTTGGCGTTTTCAGAGGTTAAATTAAACCAATTACCTACTATGGCTTAGGTCGAAAAAAAAGGCATTTTCGAAATTAAAAGTGTACTATCTACTAATGACAGCGCGGTTAGGAGCACTTTGAGCATTTTCTATTGAAAAATTACAAACCTACTTACTTGAAATCGTGTACTTAATCTAGTTAATTAAGTAATATGATCGAAAACCCTTAAAACGCAGTGTGCATGGATGCTCTTAGAATCAAGACGCAAACAATTCTCACAAACAGACCGTGATGGTTAGCAAAAAATACCGTTTTAAATACGGTTCTCGACTTGGCTATCTAAAATCCTTGGCCATAGACCGTGTAGAGTAGATAGAAGGTGGATATGTGTTTCAGCACTTTCAGTCAATTCCGAAATTCTGATTCTTAAAAATTAGGTATTCGTATTTTTTAGAAAATTTCCATATTTTGATTTGGATTTGGAGTCAGTTCAAATGCTTACCTACTTATGTGCAGATTTACAATAAAATCATTAAAAAGCGAAGAAGGGGAAAATTTTGATAGCGCACTTTTGTCCCCACTCTCTACAGGAGTTGTGCCCATATGGGCGGCTGTAATTGCCTCTTAACAGATGATCCGTATGCTTATCTGCCACGTAAAAATGACCCTTGATTCTGAATTTTAGCTGGCGGATATAGTTCCACTGTTATAAGTCATTTTTATATTTTTTAAGTTCTATTGCCTTCAAACTGACTGTACCCCAATCAATTAGGATCCACCAATTGCGGTGTTTATTATCCAATCGCATGGTTCCAATTGGCTACGTAGGCGGGCGATGATCTGGCCGGATCTGGCCATCAAGAATTTAATACACTTGTGTACGGACAAATTTATATGGCGAAACAATAATTATGTTCATATCTGAACAAACCTGGCTTCTGCCTGTTGGTTGGTTTCAGTGAGGACAATCAGCTGATCTGTCAAATTGCTACCCAACAACGGACCCGGTTTCTGTCCGGTTGCTCTACAACGAGGTGACCGTGTAAACGAAGATTGGCGTTCAGGGGAGCAATTCTCAGTCGACACAGAAGTCTATTTTAGAATCTTTATGGTCAAATTTATAAAATCTCTAAATTCGACTTCTATGACGAGTGCAGGAGAATTGTCCCCAAGGTTGTTGTTGGGCATGTGCTTGCCACGACCCTGGTCTTCCGTAGATGCCTTTACACTGACTGTATTAACAGTACACCTAAACGTTGTGTGTGGCTCTGCGTGGTATGGGTAAAGACAGGTGGCGTGGTATGGGTAAACACGCCTGTCACAGTGTCTGCATTGTTGTGTTTCGACAGTATTAATGTTTAATGAATCTAGTCCAAAATTAGCCGCCCCTAAAATATGTCTCCCTAGGCTCTAGCCTACTTAGGCTATGGTAAATCCATCACCGAGCAGAAGTGTTCATGAATAAAACGATCGTATTGTATCACAGCCAACAATCGCGTGTACATTTCGCATTTAACGCTTTTCGTTAACAAAAACGTATTAGTGTTTCATCGCCTGATTGACCAACATGTTACGCTAATCGTTCAGACAGCGAATGTGACGGTATGTTGGGGTAAAACAGGACAATTTTGGGGGCAAAACCAGCTAGGTTGAACTTGAAGAGGTGTTATCAAAACTTTTCCTTCATTACCGATCTAACAAAATAAATGTACCTACTTACTTAACTAAGCTTTCATTTTAAGGAATAAATTTACTCTCTCTTCTTAGCCTGTACTTCTCGGTCGCTCTTGATTTCAGATTCAGGATTTGGTGGGTCTGGTAATTACAATGAAGCAACTTATGTCTGACCTTCGCAACCTTTTAACAGGGGAATAAGATGAACTGAATCATGGTTGTACACGTATCAGAAACTATCCGAAACAAGCAGTTTCCTCACGATGGTTTCCTTCGCCGCCGAGCAAAATGGTGTGCACATAGATTTAAAATCGGGTTCGAACCACAACCTCTTGCATGTAAGACGCATTCTTACCGTCGTTCCAAAATTTACTGTCAATCAGTATTTTTTACCTTACCGTACCTTAAAACCGGACCTTTAACGGGGTAATTTCGGGCTACTTTCTACAAGTGACTATAGCTTAAAGAAGTGAGAAGAAAGTGGAGTTTTTTTATTGTGTTGTCATCGATGAAGAATTAATATTGCCGCGTTCGAGAGTTATTTGCATTATCCATTATTTTGCCCGACCGATCTTACCCCAACATACCTTACGTGGTAAAATATTATCACGTTTTGTCTCTGTCACATGTACCTCGTTTCCGTGTAAAATACTTTCAATTTCTGTATCTGCTGGCTTATAACGAAACCGATTTGGTTTTGGTTTTTTTTTTTTAATTTGAATTGTCGGTCGTGTTTTAGTTAGGTGTACTTACATTTGATGGCCGCCGCCAAAAAATTACAGATTACATATTTTTAATAATTAATTATATTAATTTGCAATACCTATAACTTTTTATTTGTTACCTAACTAGGTAAGCTATCAAATAAAAGGGCTTAAATACCTACATTAAATGTATGACAAATTTCAAATCCAAGATGGTCGCCGCCAAAAAATGCCGTACCCTACCTATTACAAGTCGGGGGTTATTTTGTTAATTTTTCCATTTACAGACTTGTAGCATAGACAACACTGTAATAAACGTTTCGCCAATGCCTGAATGGACATCCAAGACAGACTATAACGTTGTCTGAACAAAGTGCATTAAAAACGGGAAGTTGACCGTGTAGTGTTGTTTGACACTTTCTGTTAGCTCGCCTCATGGCGGTTTCACCGCTTTCTTCTGTAAACAACGCGATGGCATTCGCTGCTTCGTTAGTGCACTTCGATGTTTTGTTCAAATTCCGAAAATACCAAATCACGCTCATTTGCGAATGGAGCCTTTACTGGCTACGACAATTTGACGCGTTTACGCTCTATCTAGGGTTGTTGGTCGAAGTTAATTCCGACCACAGTCATCAACGCCACCCATGGACATCAGAAACACATTTTCGATCCTATTCTCTAAATACTTATATACCTAAATGTAGGTATTTTACAAGATCACGTCATTTCACAATTGCGTAAGTAGATAATGTCAACATCTACAAAATAAAATTTTACACTTTATCCATAGACAAACAATTTTATCTTGTCCCAGTTCTAGACTAGTACGTCCCAAAGGCCTATATTACTTCCCAACTAGATTAAACAAATATACAACATACCTACTTATACATAGTATAAAGAAAGACAGCAGGTGTAGCAGCAAAGGACGTTTCGACGTTCACTACATTTAAGTGTCTTCGTTAGGAGAAACTTACGAAAGTGCTATAAGTCCGGCAATTACATCTGACCTGACAACGTAGACAGGGGAACCACACCAATAAGTGCCAGGTTTAATAAACAAAAAGCCGGACAATCCAACTATTTTAGCCGGACAAGGCTAACACTCTCCTTAAGGGGCTACATAAAAAAAAAACCTTACCTTCATTGTGGCTTTGCCAGGTCCCTGGGAGACGGTACAATCTGATACTAAGGTGAACATTAATTCATACCTTTATCTAAGTCTGTAATGTTTTAGAAACACGATTTGGCGAGTTTGGTTCGATAGTTTTTCGATTTGAAAATACCTCTAAAAATTACGTTTTCTCCAGATATTTACTGAGCGAGATTACCAATTCAATCGGAAATTCCTTTAATTAGTAGATATTATAAATACTGATGTCTGGTATTTGTCAGAATTTTGTTATTCAGCCTAGTTTTTTTATAAATACGTAATTAATTTTTCGTGATTTTGTCGACATCTTTGAGCAACTTGATAGAATCTGGGTGCAACGTATTCACGACTTTATTGACATGACCATTGAGTATAATTGTGTAGCCGTGTTCTCACCTGCTCAGTGCTGCGACAGCTCTCTTAGACGACGGACCTATGCCAGTTGCGAGCAAACTGAAGTATGTCATTATTAGTCAGAAAAACGAAATCTGCAAAAGAACAAAGACCAACATTGGAGTCGCTACGTGACTCAATTTTTGATAAAACTTTATCAGCGCCATATCATCAGCATACATCAGCACTTAACGAGGCTGTTCATGGATTTTCGATGTTGTCTGTCAGAAGAACGTAGAACCTTCGTGCACTTCGACAGTATAGGAGCAAAGTTAATTGTCACAACAGCGGTCAAAATTACAGAATTGGAATCGTGATTTCAATTGACGTTATCAGACGCAAAGCATATATTGACGTTATCAGGGACATCGCACCTCTCAACAACCTACCCGTTCCGATCACCTTGCCGTTCGAACTCCTGCGACAATAGCATGCTACAGAGGAATCCAAGGAGTTAATCTCACGAAGTTTCAATATTAGTTGGGATATTTTATCGCCTCTCATTTTTTACCATTTTAAATTTTAAGTAGGTATGTTGCGTCTCCGTGGTATCCTAATTCGTTTCTGATGACGTGTGTTGACCGTGCCACAGTAAATATAGCTAAAACAGTATCGAAAGTCGGCCTTTTTGGTGAGAACGATTAGAGTTGTCCTTTTATGGCTCAATTCGATTATAGATTTATTTTCATAGAAAATTTAATCGTTAGTTTCACATTGAATGGCAATCACATTAAACAACCGAATCAATTAATGCATTGCTTGTGAGATATATTGTGTGATTGCCAAATCAATAAATGAATAACCGACTTGGCGAAACATGGATCTCACCACTTTTTACGGTAGTTGGGAGACTTGGTTTTTTTATCGAGTATTGTTTTTGATGGGATACATATATTAGCGGTCCGGTCGGTCGGCAGCGCACTTGCGACTCCTCTGGTGTTGCGGGGATCTATGGGCGGCGGTAATCGCTTACCATCAGGTGATCCGTCTGTTTGTCTGCCCCCTATCTCATAAAAAAAAGACAATTTTAACGAAAGCTTCAAAACTGAGAGCGCGTCTAGCTCACATATTTTTATTAAAACGCAGCTTTTTTTTGTCAGTCGTGCGAGTATAGACGCAAATAGTGTGCGAGCGAGAAGTGAATAGTTTCGCCGTTTTAATTTCTAATCCCAATGTTTATCTGCACGGTAGTAATGGCTACTGTGCAACACATTTTTTCCTCCTGCTTTGACGCCAGATACTCAAACACCTATACAAGCACACCAATACACCATCTCTCACAATTTTATACTTTAGCTTGCTCAGTAGTGTTATTGTCATGGCAGATCTCATCCATACTTTGATTTTGTTCAGTATTAATGAATAATAACAGTGTTTTATCATTGCCCAAGAGGTACAGACCGATACGTGGCAAAATGTGGTCGGGGTGTGGCCGGAATGGGTTGTGGCTGTCAAGTTCACTGTCGCTCATGTCACAGATATGCTATCGTTTTCACGATTTAGCGTGATTTAGCTCTTTGGGTATTTGACTATATTTTTTTATGTAAACACATATCAAAAGATGCCTCAATTTAAGAAACATTGTTGAAAGAATCACTTGATTCTCATTTGAATTAGCTGAGATATCACAACTTTGAGAGCACATATTTTGGGCAATTCCAAAAACGCTCTGTACAAAATGTCTATTGAAGTGTGACGTCACAACTCAAACTTCTGTGTAAATTTTGTTTGGGTTTTATAATAAAAGTTGGTGGAAATGTACGGGTAGTTCAATGATATAATTATTTTTTTTAAATTTTATTCTTTAAAAATGGACTTGCCCATGAAACTTTGAATGCTCACAAAATCAGCTAGACGTTATATTTTTAACTGAAAATGTTGGCCATTGGTTCTTATTTACCAATATTTTGAAAGAGTATCAATATTTTTTACTATATCGAGATTAGTCAAATACCCAAATGGTAGATTATTTTTATTATAATGGTTTGTATATTGTGTGTTTATTATTTGTTGTATGTTCCAGTTTTTTTTTTCTTAATATTTTTTTTCTAAGTGTCATTGTTGTTGTTTGTTTTTTTGGTTTATCTGTTGTATTGTTTCATGTGCGTGTCATTCATTCGTTCATTTATAAAACGTCACTCACGGTCCATACTGAAAACTAGCGCTGCAGTGGCTTGAATGAAGCAGCTGCAGCATATGCTGAGTTAGGAGGTCCTAACTCAGCATATGCTGCAGCTGCTTAGGAGGTCCTAACTCAGCATATGCTGCAGCTGCTTCATTCAAGCCACTGCAGCGCTAGTTTTCAGTATAAGGTTATTGTTGGTTAATAAGGTTATTGACCACCTATCTGTCTATGTATGTAAGCACTTAATGTTCCTTTCCGTTTCTCGTATGTACCTACTCTTATTATGTATTCTGTGTCTTACTACTGTTGTGTTGTATCTCTTTTTGTTTGGTCAGTAAATATTTTACTTACTTACTTACTTACTGACGAGTGACGTCACACTTTTTGTATCTTGTGTGCGCATCTAATAAATTTTGTTTGGTAGCCATATCAAATATTTCTTGTAATAAATACATAAATGGTTTTTATAGTAATAGTTGGGGTAAAATGTATTGTAGTTCAATGATATTTAGGTAATTGTTGAATTTTTATACTTTAAAAATGGACTTTCCCATGAAACTTTGAATGCTTACAAAACCAGCTAGACGTTATATTTTTAACTGAAAATTTTGGCTAATGGTTCCTTTTTACCAATATTTTGATAAAGTTTAATGTATAGGAGACTAATCTCTATACATTGAACTTAACTTAATAATAGGGTATTTGACTAATCAAATACCCTATTATTTTATTTTCAATTTTAGTCAAATATCCTATCATTTTATTTTTTATTATCGTTCATCGATTCGAATCTCATTTTGTAGTCCGCAACATGGGTCCGCAATGACTTCACTAAGTATGCGACACCCATCAAGAAAGTATGTAATTTATGAAGTAGGCAAGTTTGAAAAAAGAATGCTATATTTCATAGACTTTCACTAAGCTGGGCGGTACCGATCCAGAAAGTACGTAATTTGTGAAGTAAATAATTTCGAAAAAAGAATACGATATTTCATAGACGTCGGACATGTATACCACAGACACAATGTCCTTACTGCTTTATTTACTGTGACCGCGCATGCGAAAGTGCGATTTGACGCGATTCAAGTGACAAAGTTACGAGTGTTGCAAGAGGTGTGCGGGGGGAATGGGCGGAGTCTCTTCAAATCAAATAAATCGTTATAGGGCCTTAAAACCGAGCGTTTCTATTTTATTTTTATAAGTAGGGAGGGGGGGATCCGTTGAGATAATAGTAGAAGTACTGAGTATTGGAGTGTATTGTAGAGTTACTGACTATTACTGCAATATTATGATGTCGCTATCGGCATTTGTATGCAAACATGAATCCTTTTTTGAAGGTTAGGAATTTGAGGTAAAACCGTTCTTACCTTAGAAAGGTTAACTGCAGGTAAATGTTCAAATTATGTTGCGTATTTGCCGGTTTTATTGACCTACAATACAATGTTATAGCATAGAACGTAATGCAATTATTAAATTGAATGTCAAATGTGAACTATTTTGTTCTTGCCAAAAAATGATTGAGCTAAAATACCCAGTTTTAACTTTTTTACCCGACTACGGCATAGCAAAAGGAGGGTTATGATTTTGGCAGGCTATGTATGTATGTATGTTCATCTGTTTCCACTTAACTTCTAAACTACTTATCAGAATTCGACAAATGATATATCATTATAAGCGTCTTAATTGTCCGCTGGTTATAGGCTATATGAAAATTCACAAAATCTAATGTGGCGCCCTCTAGCGGACAAAACATACGGAGTAAAAAAATAAAGTTATGATAAATATGCCGTGTTTGGTATATAAAAAAAAGGTAAAAAAAACTAAAACCCAACTACGTCAAAAAACGACGCTGAAAAAGTATAAAACAAGCCTTCGTTGTCAATTTACAATAATGTCATACAATACTATTCTGAAGTAGGTATGCAATATTCATTATGTAGAGATAAATTTTCATGTTTGGAAAGACGTAGTCACACGTTACGTATATGTACCTACCTTTTGACAACGTGTGACTGCGGAAAAGTAAATTTAGAGCGATTGTAGCTCAGTGGAAAAGGACGTACAGGGGTGATCGTGGTTCGAATCCGAGCATGCATTTTTCAAATATATGTGTATATTTCTACCAACAGCTCGGCGGTAAAAGAAAACATCGTGACGAAACCTCTTTTATTTTTATTTTAAACTGCATGTCCTATTCAACCAGTATCACTGCAACTAGTTGATCTATTGTGATCACCGCTATGCTATAATTCAGTCCTAAATGACAAATGAATGTAAAAGACATTTTTCAATTTAATTCTATAATGCATGCTCCATTGGTAACAAAGTATCAATTACTTTAGCAAATAATGTATAATACAAAGGTTGTTGTTACTGTAAACTTATGTACTTATTTTCCCTAATAACGCAGGTAACACCTCAGGGCACAGCTAGTAACGTTGTTAATGTTCACAGATAAGATAAATAGATAACAGCGTACGACATGCTATCAAACAAAATTCTTATCGAATTGCGAGCCTAATAATGAATTGTTAATAATTTGTACTAACATTGTTTTAATTCTTTAGATTACCTACAAATAAAAGAGCGGATTACACTTCGACAAGTACAGTAGCGAGTTAACTTGCATCATCGATGCGAGTTTAGTCTTTATTGCCGTTTGAACGTGAAAAGCGAGTTAAGTAGCAAGTGATTAAGTTGAGTTGAATAGATCACGATCCCATTCTACGGCGATTTTTACTAAACTCGTACTCGAAGAACTGTCTCCCGCACCACACCCCGTCAACTTAACTGGCAATGTAGACGGGCGAGTTAAGTCTCAGGTTTAGTATAGTTACAGCTATCTGACAATCCATTTTTTTTTTGTTTATGTTGAGTCTTTGGTTGGAACGGCAACTTATGATATTATGACATATTATGTCCTACGTTTGAACGCAACGTACTCGTAATTACTTAACTGTCTGAGAACTAAACTCGCTATTGTACCTTTGTTAGTCGAAGTGTAAATAACTATTTACTCAGAGGCACTCAGAGGCATGATATTTCACGTAAGTTGATAAACAAATAAACTTATAATCTTATCGTTCACGTAGGTATTCTTTGTCAAGGAGTAATGTAGATTGTTATTTATTTACGAATACTGGTGAAATATAACAAGTAACAGTGGCAAAAACAATATCATATACACAAGTTACTTTATTTTCACGGAACACGAACAAGACAAAAAGATAAATAGTGCCCCAAATGAAAGATATCAGTAAATTAACATTTTCAAGGCTGATTTCACCGCATTTTACACACATGAGATATGAAGCTGTAAATAGTACGAATATTTGAAATTGTAGCACAAAATATTTAGACGCCAGGCACAGAACGCCGCGCCGCTCGCTCGTGAGGCCCTACTGATTGGCCCCTCCGGAGGGGCCGCCGCATGTACTTGCAAGTTCATTATATTACAATAGGGTATTTGACAAAAAAAATTATGTGTTTAATCAAAAGACCTCTCAATTTAAGAAACATTACTGAAAGAATTGCTCGATTCTGATTTGAATCACCTGAGATATCACAACTTTAAGAGCACATATTTGGACAAGCCCAAAAACGCTCTATACAAATGGCTCAGGCAAGTGACGTCACACGCCCGTATCTTGTTATGCGCGTCTAGTAAATTTTGTTTTGGTAGCTATATCACAATGTTTCGTTTAAGGTAAATGGTTTCATAATAAAGTTGGTGAAAAATGTACGGGTAGTTTCAATGATATAATTATTTTTTTTTTAATTTTATACTTTAAAATGGACTTGCCCATGAAACTTTGAATGCTCATAAAACCAGCTAGACTTTATATTTTTAACTGAAAATTTTGGCCGTTGGTTCTTATTTACCAGTATTTGGAAAAGTATAAATATTTTTTACTATATCGAGATTAGTCAAATACCCTATTGCTAGCTGTGGCAATACTTTAAATGACGCAGAAACGTCATTTAAATTATTGCCACATCTATTAAATGTCAGAAATGTTAATAATATTTTTAACTCAGTCACAAACCAAAGGAACGTTCTTGAAATCACTTGACATTGGCAAAATTACCTGTGTCATGAATACAATACAGGTCAATAAAAAAACATTTTAAATGAATCCAGAAGCATGGCCCATTTGCTAAAAAAATTAATAATGTAGGTGGATTTTCGCATCCTATACACCGTTAAGCTTGAAAATGAAATACGATAGTGTTTTGGTGGTTTATTTGCAACCCAGTGTAGATTTAGGAGTAGGTAGTACACAAAGTTAACTCATAAAACCGATGCGTTAACATTTAGAATACAACTTAGTAAAATACGGAATCAAAAATATTTCAAATACATTCTTTGGAACCGGATCACGCGGTGAGACTGGTTGGTGGTTAATAACTTGCATTCCTCGGTGAATCGCTGCCACTCGCCTCTTGCACAACCAGGGTTGCCAGGACGGGACAAGTATATGGGACTGTCGCATGTGAGAATCCGCTAGATGGCCTAATAGGACCGAGATCATTTTAAATTAATGTGATTGGTTATTTTTGAACGTGACATAAACTGTGTCAAAATTTGACCAACAAACCAACTAAATGTAATGTGCTTTTGCTAAATAGTCGTTTTACGGTTATTTGGCTCCCGGCAAACGTCGAAAGTAATGCTGTTTCCCTTGCAAGTGTATTTGAAATTTTCTTATTTATAGTAGAACTAGCGGCCGCCCGCGACTCCGTCCGCGTGGAAAGTAACTTTTACCCCCCTTTCAACCCCTTACAACCCCCTTTTCGCAATAAAAAGTAGCCTATGTCCTTTCCTCAGGGTCTAGATTATCTGTATACCAAATTTCATTTAAATCCGTTAAATAGTTTTGGCGTGAAAGAGTAGCAGACAGACAGACAGACAGACAGACAGACAGACAGACAGACAGACAGACAGACAGACCGACAGAGTTACTTTCGCATTTATAATATTAGTATGGATAGTATGGATCACTAAATGTGGTCCAACACGCTATTGAAAGGCCAACATTATTTGTTATTCTAGTGGATTTTCCACTCGCGATTGTCTCCATTGAGTAAAGTATAGTTTTGGTACTAACCCTTTTTACGGTTTCTGGGTAGGTAGCGTAGTCTGCACCTACTAACTCATTATTATGATGATTTAAATTCCCTACTGCCCTTCTTCCCGGATTAAGCCTCAGCTACCCTCACTAATTCGGCGAAACACAGTACGTTTGCTTCAAGCGGCGGCGGCGGCGGAGGCGGCTATGCTTACCATCAGGTGATCCGCCTGCTCGTCTGTCACCTATCACATAAAAAAAAAGCTGTTTTTCTGTCGTTTTGTGTGCATTTAAATAGTAAGTATTTATTCATTCAGTCAGTCCTGCCGAGCCGCATTCATGCCGTACCATCTCTCTCCTACATATAATATGGAGTGAAGCCATGCCTGCATTTAAGTATTATCGACGATTATTACAAGTTCTATTCCCTTCCCCAAAATTAGAAAATTGCATACTTTTGGGACAGAAAATGAAACTCCGGGCGACCCCCTTCCCCATAACTCGTATTTCTCAGACATTTTTTAATGTGATAGGTGGGAGACGAGCGGACGGATCAACTGACAAGTGCGCTGCCAAGCTTTACCCCCTTTCTCCCTATTGGGCCTCCGGTAATACCGGTATACTCACTCACTCAGGGAAACATACGTACTATGCTTCACGCGGTCTTGAAAAACGTATTGAAAAATAATGTAAGTTACTTACCTAAGTATATTTTATAAATTCTATGCCCATACATTACAGGGCGCTACATTGCACTGTTTACACCCTTGTACGTACATTACTTGCTATGTAATTAAGATACTTTGTACCAATGGAGCTTGCAATAAAGAATTGAATTGAATTTAATTAATGGTCCCATGTGGCAACCCTGAGTAACAGCGTGATTTGCCTCCGGGTCTGGCAGATGGACAGGGTACATGGAGCGGCTACCTAAACCAGATTCCCATTAATCTATACTAATATAATAAAGCTGAAGAGTTTGTTTGTTTGTTTGTTTGTTTGTTTGTTTGAACGCGCTAATCTCCGAAACTACTGGTGCGATTTGAATAATTCTTTTTTTGTTAGATAGTCCATTTATCGAGGAAGGCTATAGGCTAAATAACATTACGCTATGACCAATAGGAGCAAAGACAGAGCGGTAATGTGTTAAAAAAACGGGGAAAATTTTTCCACGCGGACGAAGTCGCGGGCGGCCGCTAGTCTTACATAATTGGAACTTAATACATGCATGGTCATACATAATTTCTAAGTAAAATATTATTTTACTTAGAAACGTTTTCGACCTTAGTGGTTAAGGGAGATGGCGCCTTTTCATTGTCTTATTTTCACAGTAAGGTAAATGTACGTAATTACGGAGTATTAAGGCATTCTTGTCTTTCCTAGCAATTTCCAGTAAAGCAGGAAAAAACAGCGAATTGAAATTAGTTTAGTCGTAAAAAGCGGTTTTCAGAGAAGAGATTAATAATGTAACATACTGTGTTTAAACTCTTTTATAAAAGTAATCTTAATTTTTCTGGACCTCCTAAATGTCCGTTATTACGGTATAAAATTTGACTCTCGAGGTAATTCCGTAAATGGATGCTGGCAATTCCGGTATATGTAGAAAAATTACGTTTTTCTGCAGGATTACATGAAATAACGTGTTTTAAATAAAACACCTTTATTTTCTATGTGTAGGAAAACAGTTAATTTAAATTTTTAGGTACTTATAGTAATGTTTAAACTTTCATCAGATCAAATTGAACTTACTTCGACTTACTTCTACCTTATAGCACGGTTTAGTAAACTATATTTTATTCATTTAATATTTTTTTTTATTTATATATGAAAAAATCCATTTAAAATTCAAAATTTTTTTTTTTAATTTTCTCATGCAAGGTCTGGTTGGGTATGTTAGATGCACAATATATGGGCATAGTTCCATTTTTTAACATCCTCTAAAGCTTTGGCGAGGTTCTCGTTGGAGTACTTTTTGTTTGACATTTCGACCTGTAGAAAAATAAAGTGCAGCACATGTGCAGCACCCAGCTCAATCAGGTACTTTTATATCTACCGTAATAACAAATACAGCCAAAAACGGTGTGGGTAATTCCGGTAGTCAGATTAACATAAATTTCTAACGAGTTACTCTTTTTAACAACATAAAACGACTTGAATTGTATAGGAAGGCAATCATACTAGTAATTGGTATCAAAAAATATACTGGAAGATACAATTAAATTAAACAAATTAATGATTTTGTACCGATGTTATTTGTGACGAATCTGCCTAAAGTAAGAAAAATGTTTTCTCTTTACACACGTATTTCATAACATAGAGAAATAAAATAGTAATACGTAATTTGATTCCAAGAAACTATGTTATATATTAGACCTGTACCAGCTATTTCGTTTAAATATCTCATCTCGTTCCTGACAAATTCCAAAAAACAAAATCACCTTTCTTTCCTCTATTCCGTAATTGTTACGTAATAATGGTCTCGGTTGGTTTTTGGTGTAGGTAATTGCGGCAATCAGAAATTTTCAATTAACTCGCTAAAAACTAAATGAAGTAACTTGAAACGGCAATCAATCAGTTTGTTTTAAAACCCTTAAAAATAATTACATTACTTAGTTATGAAAATACTTACATGTCATTCGCAATATCCTTATGAAAATTCGCGCGGTAGCTTACGCGTACGCAACACGCACACCACCCTTTATGGCGGTTTGGCGCAGGCTGACCGAGGGAGACGTGTCAACTGATCCGACGATGGTTACAGTTATTTTTAACGTGTGTAATTGACGCTCTATTGTACATACTTAATTGATAACTTTATAACTTTTTGATACAATCAGTAATTTTCTTATTTTTAAGCCTAAACCGAAAACTTACGGAATTCCGTACACTTACGTAATATGGTACATCTACCTTACAGTTACAGTCACACATAAGGTTACCACACTTGTCAAATTTCCTCAATTGATATTGAACCTTATGTGTATGACAGTGATATGAGAGTTGATTGAAGAAATTGACAGTTTTGTATACATTGATGCTGTATGTTACACGTCGTATAATAAACTTTCGCTTATGTGAACGAAGTACCTACTTTGAAATAGCTACCGAATACAATCAAGGTGATTGTATATCGATCGACCTGTTCACCTTTCCTCTTGATCTTTTGGCGCAAAATTAATGTCTCTCCAATAAAATTACACCTTAATTTCTTTTGTAGGTAAGTAGCATACATACTGTACTTAGTAGGTAGGTGGTATCACTATCTTCTTATCTACTCTACTATACTTACTTACGTATTATAATACAATGATGTGACTGACGTCATCCTTCAAGTTGTAAAACTAAAAAAATTAAGATAATGCGTCATTCGCCTTTCTATTTACATGAGCTGAGTTTGTTAATAATACCTATTATCAGACTGAACTAATTAAATGAACAGGTAAAAAATGAGACTCCCCACTCCCGAGGTAGGTAGGTAGATTGATACCTGTACCTACATAATTAACGTTTAATATACATAATGTACCTATGTACAGTTTGCAATTTCCTTAAGTGTTTCGCAGGTAAATGTCCAACCGATATTATGGAATGGATAACACTGACTATAATAAATCATAGTCGTATGCATGTAACGTACTTATTCTAATCGATGCATACTAATATAGTTCTTAAGACTTACTTTACTTAGGTATATAAACTTAATAAAAAAAATATTTTTAATATACCTACTTAAAATTGTGTATATACATTTATGTATGATCTTCGTCATTTATTAATCCTAAGATTCATAAATACAAATATTTCGCATGTTTTAAGATAAAACTAAATAGGTTTAAGTACAAAATACTCTGTAACATCCTAATGTAACCCTATTTATAGCGAATAAAGTTTTATGATTTATGAAACGTGTAGATGGGTAATATTCCTATAATAGTGATGATCTTATCTTATATCGATTTAATTGGTAGGTAGGTATCACTGGAAATCCCAGCGACAGGTCAACGATTCCCAAAACGCAACAAGTTTAAGCTGGTGTGTGGGTTGGGTGCGCCGGAGAGCAAAAACTAACAGTAAATAACGTCTTGTCAACTCACCTTTACGAGATTTCCAATACAACTTCCTCAGGTAGTAAGCGGCCGCTACCAAAAGTAACGCAGCGATAAAGGCACCAATAGCCGCCCCCGCCACGCTCCCAGCACCATAACAATCCGCCACATCTTGCCCTAATACACTTGGCACCAAAACCGTCACCAAAAACAGATACAAAACACCCATTTTGAATAAAAACTTTCTTTTAACGGGTTTTTTAAATATTCGCACAGTGTAACATCACTACACTACTTATGGCACTTGAACGTTCCGTCGAACACAGATCACATTCCTCAAGTTTGAATTCAAATTGAATCCGGAATGTCGAGTTTTTTTAAATAGTCGTGCGGCAAAGACGTCCGCCGCGTCCGGCAGCGCGGTCGACTGTGGCGCGGTCTCTCGCAGAATGAATGTAGGCTGCCTGCCTGCCTGGCTGTGTTGTGCCTTGTGCTGTGATTGTGCCGTGGCTCGACGGCGAACGTGTGTGGAAAACGTGTTTGGTTGGACAGCCCAGTAGCCGTGAGGCTGGCAGGTCCAGTCAACCATTTTTATCACCACAGCCAAGTTAAACCACGATAAAATCCTTGTCTTTATGCCGTGCGCTCAAACCATACTTCAAAAGATAGCAACATCAGTTCCCAAATTATGAATTATTAAAATCTAACGTGCGGGTCGCCGGTACAAAATGTATGGGGTGCCCGTTTATAACTTTACCGCGGCGCGCCCGCTCCATGCACCCGCACCTCTTGTATTTGTCCTGCGCCTTAAACCACCAGCTTGGTAGGTTTGTTGCCTTTTCTTGGCAGCAGGTAGATGTTTTATACGTAATCAAATCATGCATAGGTAATTTATTTATCAAGGTTATATTGAAATCAGGTTCGTCACTCCTGCTTCCCTGTATTTTACTTGAATCTTAGAAATAATTTAGTAAAAAAAATGCTTATATGTTTCAGTGATACTGCTAGCTTAACGGATAAAAACACCTGCGGCGACCGCGGCGACGAGGCTCCTGCGCAGGTATCACATACAAACATGCGCGTACGCTTTTACACACAAACACACACACGCTTAGCTACACATACATACTATACCTGATGTACAGTCAGTATACACAGTCAGTCAAATTTCCTCAATTGATATTCAACCTAATGTGTACCCAGCAAGATGAGATTCCATTGAACTTTGACAGTTTTGTATACTTTGATGTGTGGCTGTACTACTCGACCAAAACCATTGTTTCCTATCTCATTGACCAAAACAATTAGGCGCATGACAGTAATGCGGTTACCGCGCCCGTACCCCGCACTTCGTCCCGCACATCCCGTAGTGACCGCGCATAATTACTTTTTGCGGAACTTGTTGCGAGACTTGGTTTTTTTCAATAGTATTGTTTTTGATGGGATCATTCCTTTTTGTAGGAAAATTATAACAACTATTGGACTGCCAAATTGTAACGTGGTAATCCTATATATCGGTATGGTATTTGTATATGATTAAAAAGTTATTTTGAAGTTAATGTATCTAGAAAAAACTGGATCAAAATTTAAAAATATTTGAGTATTTTCCTTGATTCATACCCCAAACACTACTTATAGTGTAACTTTGAAGGTTCGGTTGAAGTTACATGGGGTCGATTTACATTTTATTATTTATACTAAGTACTCAATACATAAAACTACTATTCAGTTAAATTAGAAGTCAAATAAATAAATTCAGTTAAGATAAATAACTAGTATAACTAGCACTCATACTATTGTATCACTGGTATAATACAGATGATCCCATCACTAGTCCTCAAGCCGCCATGTTCAGAATGCGCCTAATTGTTTTGGTTGAGTAATACATACGTACTTTACTTTGCTGACATCACGGAGAATATATCTACATACATATTAAAAATAATAATGCATATTATTAACTTTATATTTTCTGTTCTAGAATAGGCTAAAACACCATACGACTTCAAGTGGAGCTACCCTTTTTGGACTTTGGACCGTCCATGTCAACAGATCCACAAGTGGTGCTATACTACTGGGTAACTCGAACTATCTTAACGCCACATTATTTTATGCTAAACGCCGTCTGTGGCTTTGTGCTAAGAATCATACAGAGGTTTAAATTCTCTGGAATCACATTATTGTGAATGAAGAAATCCCGCAGCGGTATTCCCGAACCGGTACGACAATGTTCAAATCTTCAATTAAACGAGCACATCATACAAACAGATATACATTTATTTTTATCGTAGTAGTAGGTATGTGAAAAATCCGTTAGATGGCGATTTTTGTTCGTATTATTACTACCGTACTAATAACCAAACAAATTCAGTCGTAGTAAGAGAAGAGGTAACAGGCTACCGTACTGAAGATTCCAAATTTCACATCGATCCACTATTTTGTAGTTATTTTTCATTTGGCCGGGCTGTATTATTCTGTCTCTTACGGTGAATGGTGAAGGGCCAAGCCCTTCCATGATTAGACTAATAAAAGCTCGGACTAATAAAATTCTTCCGAGACGTTGTAGTAGGTTACTATGTTTTTGTTGTCCAGCCAGTATTTGTCTTATGTGTGTCGTGGTGTGTGCGTAACAAACAAACGTTTTTTATCAAATTAACTTTATCAGTGGTCCCTTCAATGGGGGCTATCGCGTGTGTTATTTCATGACTTTCTTGATGCATTGTAACAATTTGTAGCATTTTTTTGGGAATTTCGTTAATAAATATCTAGCAACACTAAATTATTGCTGTCTGTGGTCTCTTAACTAGGATGTGACTTTATAGTTAAAAAATCGATTATGTAATAATCGATTTTTTTATCAGTATAAAAATAGATTTTGATTTAATCGATTTTTTTGCAAAAATATAGTATTTTTTTTACGAATTAATATAGTTTTTTTTGCAAAACTTTTATAAAAGTATTTCTACTGCTCTACAAATACGGCGCCCTTAACTTTAGAGTGACTGCAGAGTGGCTTTTGTGTTATTTTTACTTTTTACAGTCACGCAGCAGAAACGGCAAATATGAACGCACTCAAGGGATGAAATTAGAAGACAATTTAAAATTTCATAAAATCAGCTTTATTTGCGCATGTAATAGTAAGTAGCGATAATATTAAATAATGCAGCCTAACAAGAATCTTATAGCTTGAGGCTTGTATTTGTGAAACACTAATCTATCAATAAAAATCGATAATTTTAAAAATAATGATCGATTAATTTTAAAATCGATTATTTTTTCACATCCCTACTCTTATGTCGATTTGGAAGTCGATTGACCGCGACGAATGCGGACGAAACGATAGATTTTTCTTTAAAAAACTGTCATTTTCATAAGTAATTAAGCCGGCCAGAATATAAACGCATAGGTAGCTATTATTAAAGTACAACTATTAATTAATAAGTAAATTGATGTAAAATGGAGAACGATATACTAGATTCACTCATGATTTGGGGTAAGTATTATTTTGGTAGGTATTCACGACTATTTCGACAATGTACCATAAAATTGTTCACAGTCTATTAATAATACCATTCAAAGTTTTGTGTACGTTAATTAAAATGTATTTAATTGCTAACAGTGTAGGTTTTTCTAACTGCACAGGTATGTTTCCTTTCAATTCAATATGGCGATTTTGTTATAGGGGTTATTTAATGAAAATCAATGAATTCCTTACCTTATTTCGTTGGCTTATTGCTAGAACTCTGGTTATTTTTAAATATCACAAAAGTAAAGGTGTAGGGTAATGTAAGACTCTTGAAGTACCCTAACCATTGTAAAAGGATGCAAAAGGGCAAAACCAATATTTAACTATTAGCACAATTATTTTAGATTACCTGTTGATGCATTGTACAGTAGGAACAAAGATAAAAAAAACCTGTGAATTTTGATCTATTGCTGCTGATTTTTTGCATTGTGCCAATGATTTAAACCAAGTCTTAAAACACTCCTCATAATCTAAAGTCAGTGGAAATGCATTTTACATTGTTTTTGTCTTTTTAGAACCATACATTCTACCTATATACCTAGTAATCAATTAAGTATAGATAAGTCTAGCCGATTCTATCATTTCAAATTAGTCTTGGCATATTGTTTAAGGTACTGATTCTGAAGAATTTAATTTCATTGAATGATTCATCCTGCCTGCCCATGTTTACATAATTCAAAAACAGTTTTCTTTAAAAACCAGATAAATTATATTCTCAGAATATAAACACTAAAATAAAATTATTATCTTGATAAATTTGAACCCAGAAAACATAGTACTATAAAGTTTATATTTATGTGATTACAACTTTTACAGCTATGAGGGCCCTCTAACCAATGAGGTAGACTTTGCAAAAGCCCTCGATGGAGGTCCCAAATCTTTAGAGTTCACTAAACTCATTCACATCCTGACCGAAGAGCTAAAGAGCTATGCCATCTTGAAGAGACAGTGAACATGATGAACAACCCAGACGAGTCCAGTGCATTCCTGCTGGAGCTGAGTTCATTTCTTAAAGAGCTGGGTTGCCCATATAGAAAATTAGTCACAGGTTTGAAAAGTTTTTTTTTTCTTATGTGATAGGTAGCAGACGAGCAGGCGAATCACCTGATGGTAAGCAATTGCCGCCGCTCATTCGAGCCGGCCCATTCATGCCGAAGCGTGGTTAAAGTTAATCGTAAACAATAATATTATACCAAAGACTGTTCAAGTATCATGTAAGCAGATTTTTGTAGATTCTATCTAATCTCATATGCCTATCCCATAGCCTATATTAGACTTCTGTCCCGTTATCCCAAAATTAAGCACCAAGATGCAAAATTTATGTTTTGTTGAAAATGGCCCCGATTTGTGAATTAATTGCCAGTTTTTTCTAAATCTCGACAAGCAACCAAGGGACTGCACCTGCCCACATTATGGTGAGTCTCAGCACAGTCGTATGGGGGACGACAAACACTGGTCCTGTGCTGAGCCAAAAAATATATGGTTAGTTTACCTGTGACCCTTGTCAGGCAAAGTATTATAACAGAATATCCTGTTTATAAAGTTATGCTTACGTAATGTAATGTAATGTAATGTAAAGTGGACTCCATTTTCCGCACTTAGACTCTCTTTCGGTCCATTGTACGTGATGGGTCGGCTGGTTACAGAAGCCAGCCCAGCTCCGCCCAGAAGCGCAGAAGTTTCCTGGGAACTTCACAGGCTTCGCGGAGCGACCTCACCGTTCCGAGGATTTGCTCGCGTTGGGTGGCCACAGCATCGCACTCCAGGATCACATGTGTGACGGATTCCTCAGCGTTAAGGCATCCTCTGCATAGAGGGCTGTTTGTTGAGCCTATTGTGTGAAGATGTTTATTTAAGGGGCAGTGGCCCGTGATTGTCCCTATCATTATTCTTAGTTCATTTCTTGTTAGGTTTATCAGACGTTTTTGTGAGTCGTGGATTTATTGTTGGCAACGCTAGTTTTGATTGTCTACAGTCTGTATTTTGAGACCATCTTAGGTTTTGTTGCTCAGTGGATCTCTGGCGAATCCAGGCGCGAAGCTGCGAGAAGGGCATAGGAAGAAGTGGTCTCGGGCCTTCCACTTCCGTCTCTGAACCCCTCTTTGCGAGCATGTCCGCAGCGTCATTCCCAAGTGATCCGCTGTGTCCCTTAATCCACTGAATAGTGATCTGGTTGGTTTTGCATATTTCTTCTAGGGCTTGGTGGCATTCCATAATCAATTTTGAGTTGGTGTGATTGTTTTTAAGGGCCATTAGCACAGACGCACTGTCAGACAGAAATCTGACGCAGTAGTTCTTTAAGTGGCGTCTGTGCACGGCTTTTGCAGCTTCAGTTAGGGCTACACATTCGCATTGGAATATTGAGCTGTGAGTCCCTAATGGTAAGTGAATGTTGATGTTAAGGTCCAGGGAGTGTACGCCTGCCCCCGTACCCCTGTTTGTTTTGGACCCATCAGTGTATACGCGTACTTCGTTTATGTTTGATTGGTCCTTTCTCTTGCTCTTTTAGTTCTATTTTATATTCTTTGTTAAAGATGTATTGGGTGGCTGTGCGGTCGCACGGAGCCTCTATAAGCGGTTGGTATACAATGGCTTTGTTTAGTATTGTGGTGTGCGGACTGTTGTGATTTTTACCCCAGAGTCCAAGATGCATCAGTCTTATGGCGGCCATGGTGGCTTCCTGCTGTATGTATATGTCTAGAGGTGTTAGTTGTAGGGCTAGTTCCACAGCTGTTGTCGGTGTCGTTTTCATACATCCGCTGGCAGACGAGCTGGCCAGTCTCTGGAAGCGCCCTAGTTTGGTAATTGTGGTTTGCGTTCCGTTCTGGGCCACCAGACTAGGGCGCCATACGCCAACATTGGTCTGATTACTGCTGTGTATAACCATAGAGTTAATCGTGGTGATATACCCCATTGCTTCCCAAGCATTTTCTTGCATTGGTAGAAGGCAATGGTAGATTTTTCCAGTTTATGGTCCAGGTGCTTATTCCAGAGGAGTTTACTGTCCAGTATTACACCTAAGTACTTGACCTCATTGTTGAGTTTTAACTCGGTGTTGAAAAGTTTGGGGAGCTTGCGTTGTCCTGTGGTTCTTTTGTTTGTGAACATCACTAGTTCCGTTTTTTTGGGGTTAACAGAGAGCTCGTGCTGTATACACCAGTTCTCTACGATTTTGAATGCCTTCCTCATGAGGTCGCATATGGTTTCTTCAAATTGTCCTGTTATTAGTATTGTCAGGTCGTCTGCGTAGCCCACTGTGTAGTATTTGTTGTCGTTGAGCTCTTTTATGAGTTCATTAACAACCAGGTTCCACAGCAGTGGTGACAGAACACCACCCTGGGGGCAGCCTCTGCTTACGATGCCCCGTGTGGTGGCGTTTACAGTAAATTGTATAGCTCGTTGTCTTAACATGTTGTTTATCCATTCTATAAGCGTTGTGGTTATTCCGCCTCTGGCTAATGCATTACAGATGCTAGAAAAGTTTGTCTTATCAAAGGCACCCTCAATATCAATGAAGGCACCCAGGGTTGATTGTTTTTAATTTCAACGATCCACCTATACGAGATACTACGTTGTGTAGGGCTGATTCTGTTGATTTGCCTGCACTGTAGGCATGTTGATTAGGGTGGAGGGGTCTCTGCACCATTAGGCGTCCTCTTATCTCTCGGTCGCTGAGCCGCTCTAGGGTTTTTAGCAGAAAAGAGGTTAAGCTAATTGGCCTAAAGGATTTAGCTTCAGTGTAGTCACCCCTCCCTGGTTTGGGGATAAAGATTATTTTAACTTCCCTCCATTTTATTGGTATGTAGCGATGTGCTATACAAGCTTGGTACATAGTCACAAGGTAGTCAGCAATCGTGTCGCTACACCACCTTAGCAGGCCCGGAAATATTCCGTCTAGGCCTGCTGACTTGAATGGAAGGAAGGAGTTTATTGCCCATAGTACTCTGTCTCTGTTGATCATGTGTTTTGCTACGTCCCAGTCCAGTTTTGTTGCTGGTCTGTTCGTATAGGGTTCCCAGTGTGTGTTGTTGTCTATTTGACATCCTGGGAAGTGCGTTGTCAGTAACACTTCACTGGTTTCTGTGTCTGTTTTGGTGTAGGTGTTATCAGGCTTCCTAAGGCTGCCGATGGGGCAGTTGGTTTCCTTGGCAAGACAAGATTTTACTCTGATAGCTTGGTTGTTGTTTTCGATGCTGGTACAGAAGTTCCTCCAGCATTCTTGTTTCCTTTTGCGTATTAGTTTTTTGAATTGTCTTTTAGCTGCGATGTATCTGTCCCAAAAAGCTGGTTGTCTTTTGTTCGCTGCCTTGTTGAACAGCTTTCCTAACTTTTTGGCGGTGTCTCTCAAGTTCTGGACACCACCAGTTTCGCCTGCCTACCTGTCTGGGCATGGTGAGGGGACATGAGTCTTCGTAGCTGCTGGTTATTATGGATGTTAGTTTATTTACGTGTTCGTCGATTTCGTCTATGTTTAACTCGCTAGGTGTTGTGGGTTGGTTACCTAAAGCAGATTTGACTAGCCTAACAAATTTCGACTGGTCTGTTTTGCGAGGTATCCTCTTAGGTTGTGGTTTTGGTAGTGTCATGTTTATTGTGAAGCGGATCCACCGGTGGTCCGAGCACGACGGCTCCTTAGACACATGCCAGTCGCTAATGTGTTGTGTTATCCCTATTGTTGTCATTGTAAGGTCTATAATAGTTTTAGAGCGTGCATTAATAAACGTTGGCTCAGAGCCTTTATTTATCACGATTAGGTTGTTGTTGAATAAAAAGTTTAGTACTTCCTCACCTCGATTGTTGGTTTTGGCGTTACCCCAGAGTGTGTGATGAGCGTTGGAGTCCGCGCCGATAATTAGTTCCAGCTTCTCCCTTGCGCAGTACTCAGCTAATGAGGCGAGCTCGGGCAGGGGCACCTCCTCGTCACTCGGCAGGTATGCAGAGGCGAGGACGATGTCAGGGAGTAGCTGTTCGTATCTGTTGATTTTGATTGTTGTGAGGTTCCTTGAACAGAATTCGTTTATTAATGTGGTAGGTACATGTTTAGGTGTAATAATGCAGGTTCTTGGGTTACTTACTGTCGGGTCAAGGATTATTTTGCCACCTGAGTTACCCAGACCGCATATTTTGTTTTTCCTAATCCACGGCTCCTGGATCAGGGCGATTGATGCGGTGTTTGTCTCCAGCACTCTGCGTAGGGAAGCCGTTGCAGTTTGGCTGTGCTGGAGATTGGCCTGGATGACTTCAGTTCTCCCGCAGAGGGGAGGAGTCAAGACAGCTTTCGCCGTCGTCACTCCCCCCCCCGTCGGGAAAGCATTCATCATCCGAGGCCTGGGTGGTCATCTGTTCTGTCGCCTCCATCAGTTCCTCCTCCGTTTCGGAAGGGCCTGCCTCCTCCTCCATCAGGGTTGATGCGCAGTGAACAGACATTGGCGCAGTCCTTGCTTCCGAACTGATGGGGCATTCTTCGTTTGGGTTGGTGGTCTCCTGCTCGTTGTGCTCAGTTGGAGGCGGCATCTCCTCCTGCTGGGCCCCCCTCTCAATTATGTGTATATAGATGCTGCCCAGAAGGTAGTAGATGCGTCTTTCGTTGGCGCGAAGGTATTCGACGTCCTGCTCGGGCACTCTAAATAAAAGACTAGTGCCTGCTGGGTCCACCTTGGGCCGCGTTTTGAGCAGTGTCCAGTTGGTTATACTCAGGTGGCTATTTTGCGCACTCATGAGTTCTATTAGTTCTTCGGTTGTCTCTGTCTCCTCCGTGTGGCCAGGCACGAAGAGATGGCATAGAGTTCTTTGGGGTATTTGTGACTGAGGACGTAGTACGAGTTGGGTGTTTATTATGGGTGAGTCGATGACCTCTACGGTTTGTTCCAGCCAGGCCCGAGTGTCCTCATCCTCGCACCACATCTTTAGAACGCCTTCTGAGTGGTGTGCCTTGCCTCTGAACCGGAGGTCTTTTGGTTTAGTGGTTGTGCCGCGCCCTGAGATCATGTGGGCGCGCAGCATCTTTTCTATAGCCGTTCTGACACCTTCGGCTTGTGTTTGGTTTAATTCCACGTGCGGTTGTGTCATGACCGCAACGCAAAGGTGGTTCTCCCGAAGTGCTGTGGCCTCAGCGTAGCTGAGGTGCCCCCTCGTCCGGGGCTTGATGGTTTTCACCTTCTTGCCTTCACCGGTGGGGGTTACGGAGTCTTCGGGCCTGTTCCTTTTGAGCGCCTTTTGCTGCTGCTCTTGTTGTTGTTGTTGTTGGGATTGGGTTTGGGTTTGTCGTTCGAGGGCTCGTTCCCAGGCCTTCTTGCGACCTCTGGGTCTGGGTCGCATGCTGCGCCTCATTTCTTGATGCGTCACCGTTGACGCGCTGGTTGCCGCAGACGTCCCGTCCCCTCCTGCTGCCGCTCCTCTTGGAGGTTGGGCTGCTCTTTGGGGGCAGGATTTCGCGGGTTCAATCCTCGCGTCGCTGGTGCTGTTGTGCGTTGTTGGGTGATTGCGCTGCTTCCTGGCAGCGACTGTTGTCCACTCCTGTTGGTGCTGGATGGCCTCTTTAAGGGAAGACAAATCCATGGTTAGGTTAGGTTGTTGTTTGTCGGGTACTTCCTCTAGCGAGACAGCCTTGGTAGGCCCACTGTCATGCCCCTTGGATTTCACGCTGTTTGACGCGGGTTGGTTTGCCACATCCAGCTTTACTTTCCTTTGTGGGGCATTCGAGTAGGTCGTCCCCGCTGTCCCACTAGGCGGTTTCCCGGTAGCCTCCATGGGGTTGGAGAAGGAAAGCTGGGACGGGAACGTAGCCGGTGTTGGCATATGTCCGTCACCACCTTTCCCCCAACCCCATGGATGCCACCTTTCTAGGCGCATTCTTACCTGCAGTTTTGATTTTTGGGTTTGGATTTAGGGGCACATCTATAGACGCAGCCCCGTAGCTCCTAGACGTTGACGGCACATCCGTAGACGCAGCCGTCTGAATTTTATTTTTATTTGGCACATCTTTCGACGCAGCCATTTGAGTGGTTTGGGTTCTGGTTTTGTTGGGCGCATCTTTCGACGCAGCCTGATTGCTTACGTAATGATTGAATGGTCCCAGTCAGTCCCATTTTGGACAGATTTTTTTTTACATTCAACGGTTTTAAAGGTTCATTGGTATGTATAATATAACAATTTATTTTTTTAGGCCACATGTCATCTCGTCTTCAGAGCAAAGAAGATCGCCTCCTATTGCTGGACTACCTGATCTCCGAGCTAATGGCTGCGCGTATGGCGAAGATCCATGGGCCTAAGGACAAGTCTTCCACTACTATGGATATTATTATGGTATGGATTGTAAATTGAAAGAACTCTTTAAAGTTGTGTTGCAAACAATTGTGTTTCATCTCTTGTCAGATATCTGTACTGTAAGACAAGTGTTAAGCTTCTTAATACAGAGTCATTAAAGACGAAATAAGGCCTTCTGCTTACGCACGCGATGTAGGCAGTCGCTGTTCTGTGTGCGGTTTTCTGTTAAGATTGTTAAATAACAGTGTTTACCTTTTTGATGTGCTTACATAATGTTCTTTGTTTTTTCAGCAAGAGTCGCCACAACCGCAAAAGATCTGAAAGACATTCTCATCGCGCTTAAGTTCAACAAGCCTCCGCCAAACATCACACCTGAAATGTTATTCTCTAAGCTAGAAGCTAAACTTAAGGATACAATACAGAAAGAAGGTAACATCTTACTCCCTTGACTGGGTAAATCTTACCTACCTTTTGAATGCAATCGCGCGGAGAACGTTCGAAGCAAGGTATATAATTTGAAATGATAGGTGTTAGCGCTGCTCTTATTTTATAACCCTTTTTTCCCCCGATTGGGCCCTCCGGTATCCCTCACTCATACGTTGAGACACAATGCAGGCGCTGCTAAGCTATTAGGTTTAGGGGGCGGCAAAATAGTCCGCCACTGCAACAAGTAGTAGAACGCCGATTAACCGAATCGCCAATTGTCCATTAAATGACGCGCATACTTGAAAATCTCGATCAGAGTAAGTTTGAACCCCTATCAGATGTTTACGTCTCAATGAAAAATGTTTTAAATGTTTTTTTTTTGCCTATATTATGAGAATTGGCTATATGGTTAATCGTCGGATAATCGGCGTTATATTGTACTTCTAATAAAATCCGTATAACTTAAACAATTATTATTGTCTACCCACAGGTGATCAACTAGTAGGTAAGCCGTTATACAACAAGGCAGTCACGGAAAAAGAGTGGAAGCAGATAGACACCAACTTCAGGGAAATGTTCGAGGAGTACCGACTGAGGAGGGAGACTCTTATCACCAGGCTGGAATGTACGATACAAAGTTTTGAGGTGAGATGAAGGTGCCAAAATGTAAAATAATATGCCTTGTGCATTCCATGCCATTGTTTTTTTATGCTTGTTGTTTATGTTTATGAATTATAATTTGAATGAATGAATATAATAATTGCGTTATAAGATTAATGGCCAGTAATCAGATTAGGCAGTGCAATTTAAGAGTCAATTTCCCCAAATCTTACACTAGTAATAGATAGATACGCCCGTGGGATTTTCCTATCAGGATTGTTGTTAATTTTTAGCTGACTTCAAATCCCAAAAGGAGGTTATCAATTTGACTGTGTTTTTTATTTTTTTATGTTATAAACACCGCGATTACTCCGCCAAGTTTTGGATCGGTTTAATTTGATTTCTCGTTACATCTTGTACCGCTGAAATGGTCCCATTGTTGATTTACCTAACAAATACCCAATTCTTTCCCAGTGGTCTGAACGCTTAAAAAACAAGAAGGATGTCATCCAGTCCTCGTACAGGCCCAAGCGTGAGCAGCTCAAGGTGAAGCCGGACGTTAAGTTGTCGGACTTCTTGGCCGCCAGGACTTCGCTCTTAACTGTCGAGAAAACCTCCAGTGCTACTGTGAGAAAGAACACCCAAAGTGAAGTGAACAAAGTCATTATTGGACAGGTGAGTAAAGTGGACTCCATTAGTACAGTGTCCTGAGCGCACTAGCGAAAAGATGGGACTTGCGCATGCTTAAACGCTGGATCGGCTTACACGAAGGAAGGGGGAAGAGGATAAAAGGTTGGCAGCGCACTTGTAACTCCACTGGTGTTGCAAGTGTCCATGGGCGGCGGCAATTGCTTACCATCAGGTGATCCGCCTGCTCGCCTGCTACCTATCACATAAAAATAAAATAAATAAAATACACGCCAGGCGGGTAGTGTGTGCCGACTTCCATCTTTTGGTATTTGTAAATTTTAAAACTAAGGCCCCAAAGGTAGTGAGAGCCACTAGTAAACCACCAAACTACTAACTAGTAAACTGAAAACCAGCGCCGCAGCGGCCTCTAGCTGCTGTAGCAAATGCTGAGGTTGTGCCTTGTTGGCCGCAAAATAATATAATTGTGTTTATAAATTATTTGCTATGTAATTGCTTTTATGGTCAATAAACATTATCTATCTATTGTTGGACGAACAAAATCGATTGCCTAGAACATCACTAGGCGTACCCCAAAGATTATTGGATATAAAACAAGATGGAGCACTATGAAAATGAAAGCAATGTTAATTTCGACTCTATGCAGTGGGAATAAAGATTACTTTGAAATGCCAAATCGCTTTACAGAAAATCGAGCCGAGCGAGATGTCGCTATATAGGATGATGTCCTTGTCTAATGGGTTGCCATCATAAAAAAAACCTTTGTGGTATAACTTAAGCAATGTTTATATTTCTTCTTCTGGGGAACTTTCAAAATATTTAATAATTTAAAGGAATAAGACGTTGGAATTTATAATGTCTTTTTTATTTTTTTTTATTTTAAACCATGATAAACGACTGTTTTTATGTAAAAGTCGGTGATATGGTAGTTTTAATTATAATCAATATGCAACACTTGGCGTCTCGACATCACCATTATGGCGGCGGCAAAAATAATTTGAAAGTTTGCATTATTGTGACGACAAAAATAACGTGTAAAAATTGTGATTATTTATTTGTAATGGTTCTCACTTGTTGTGTGATAGCATGCAAAGTGAATTCTATAAGGTTGCGGTGTATTTTTCATAAGTAAGTATTTAGTCAAAGTTTTTTTTTGCATTGAGTAGGGTGTCCAATTTCGCTTGTCATCTAAAGACGGATTTACTTTTTTTATTTTTTTTTTGGACAAATCGGAAAGTTTTCATGGTCGAATAAATTGCATGATAATGGACGACCATAAAAAGGTCATGTTACGTAAAAAGTGTAGCAATAAATCTATTTAATTTTTTAATTATCAAATCGTAAAGTATGTACGTTTGTATGAATAATACGCTATGGCCGGTTAAATGTGCCGCAGAGTGTATTATTATAGGTAGGTAAATAGAAAATCTAATAAGGCTAGCACAAACTTTTCGAAAAGTCGGTAGTCTCTTCGTATCGTACGTATACATACCTAATAAGGAATTTTAATTTGGAACTTGTGTTCTTTCTACAAAATTGCTTATAAATACTCAAACGATACTTTGAAACGTTCGTGCTAGCCCTTCTAGTTTGAATGGGCTTCACGAGTTTCCTAGAGAACGCAATGTCCGACTCCCACGTGGGTGGACTAAGTTGATTAACATAATAATTGTAATCGAAACGCTAAAACGTGTGGTACCTTATTAGAGTAGGACGCTAACCAATATATAGACATCTCGCGAGGCTCGAATGTAAGAAATAAGTGCGCCATTGTTATAGTGTAAAATCTTGGGCGTACCCCATCCCTAACGTTATCTGACAGTAGATTGCACATCTCTAACCTATATTAGGCTTAATGCGTCAGGAGAGTCTTGAAATTGGACTTTTGTGGATCTAAAGGAGCTCCCATATTTCATAACCAGTGTCAATCATCATCATCAG
>JABMDO010000307.1:0-38451 GCA_014851415.1 Cnaphalocrocis medinalis
GGCGATGACACGATTCTAGTTCATCAATCGATTTAGATGAAGGCGATGATGATGACGTCTGCAATGACCCAACTATATGCATATCGTATGTAGAGAACGCAACTCATAGGAAGCCCAAGAAAAGAGTTTACAACGTTGTTACTAAAACTAATAGAGCAACTGTTACCGACAAACCGAGACTTCGTAATGCAAGCACGGTTACAGAGGATTGGTGGAGTCCGATAATGGAGAAAAGAAGACAACTTCGATTTGATAAAGTTGTCAAAGAAATAGAGAGAGGGATCAAATTTGATATAAGTGTGAAAGGGAAAGATAGAGACATGTTTGAGGGTGGGAGAAAGTTTCCGCTCGAGAAAAAGGAAGGGGATTATATAGTGGGAGATCATTATACAGGGCCAAGGAAGAACAGCAAAGTGTTAAAAGCTGATGGCAAAACTGTGACGTTTAGAAGTAAAGCACAGATTATTCCTGCTGGTAAGAATGCAATTTCGTACCAATACTTTGGTAATTACTAGCACATTGCGATTTTTGCAGCGATACAAAAACGCGTTTGACTGTCACGTGACTGTATCACTTTGACTATCACCCGACTGTATCGCTGCTTTACGCGTATCGTTTTGACTACCATGCGACTGTATCGCTGCTTTTAGCAACAGGCAGATGCCAGTTGCGACTGTATTTCACTGCATCGATGTTGCATCAAAACCGAATTGAGTTTGTATCGCTGCAATATGATTGGGACAGTCGCAATGTAAATGGGGATTAAGGCTGCGTATCACTTATGTGACAACTCGAATTCTGTCAAAACGCACGATCTTTTGACAACCGCATATAAAAAAGTTTTCGTGTGGTCGTAGGTAAAGTTTCGCTTATTTACTGATTTGGTCAGAGAGCAGCCTACTGTGACAAATAATTTTGATATTTTAAGGTAACGGTAAAGATTGTCAAGTACGTTCAGTACCATTTAAATACTTAACGTATTGTATGAACGGTTTACTTTAAAGTTATTGCGCTTAATTTTTATTTGAAATTATGACTCTTGACTAAAAGATGATTATTTAAATAGAATTTAACAAAAATGTTACTTATTATAAATGTTCGTTTATAGGTTAATAGATTTTTAAGGCGGCTCATTAATATTTTATACGAAATGCAAAGGAATGGAACAACTTGCCGGCTTTTGTATTTCCAGAGAGCTACAATTTGGGTGTCTTTAAGTCGAGAGTGAATAGGCTTCTTCTGGGAAAGCACGCTACATCGTAGACCTTATTGTCACTCTCCATCAGGTGAGATGAGGTCAAGTGTTAACCCATTTAATATTTAAAATATCAACTTCTAATGAAAGTAACCCCCAAGTTATTTTTTATTCCATTAGGGGATGTAAGTATTCTATTAAAGTTTGAATCTTATATTTTATCCATCAATTCTGTCAAAGAATGTGTATGCAAAAGTTGGAGTAGATTGGGCCAAGTAATCACGTAGTCCCATGAACAAACTTTGAACCCCCTTTTCGCTCCATTAGGGGTTTAAGTTCGGAATATCCTTCCTTATAGGATCTCATCCAAAAATGCTCATCACATTTGACAATTTTCCATTCCATTTCATTCCAAATTTTTTTATAGTGTAGCTGGGCTCTTAGAGGTCCAAACCAGATGTTCCATGATCTTTGATTTTTTTTCATGGCATCATAAACTGCTCATCAATCTGAACAACTTTTGTTAAGGTGCCATTAACCTACCTCTTATAGTTTAGCTGGGCTGTTGTGGTTCTACATCAAGGAGCCTGGTTTTCAAAATGTAATATACCCTATAAGTTGCCCTGATATTACAGCTATACAATAAAAAAAAAGTTTCATCCGAATTGGTTCAGTAGTTTCCGAGATTAGCGCGAACAAACAGACAAACAGACAAACAGATAAACAGACAAACAGACAAACAGACAGACAAAAATTTTAAAAATCATTGATTCATGTTCTGTTACTGTTTTTAAGTCGTCCTAAGTTATTTTGAGATAAATATCTTCAATGTACAGACACAGCTTTTTTACATTTTTATTATATGTATAGATACACACACTTCGCTATGAAATTTACAATTGACACACTTAGAATTTTTCCGCTTAGTGTGTTAGGTCACGATATTGCAAATTGATTGTTTATTTATTACAGTAACTAGGTCATACGTCCGAACGCATCAGTGGCCGAGATGACTATCCTTAATTAATAGGAAAGCCTTCGATGAGGTTCCAATAATTAAATTACTGAACAATTAAAGGTACCTGATACTACCATTGGACGATCGCTACGAAGTCTTTTTAATTCCATCATCCCTAGCGGGTGAACTTCAAAGATGTGGAATAAAAGTATCTTCTTCTTAGGGTGTCATTCACTCTTGTAATTTAGCGCTTATAGTTTATATTTGACGTTTAGCACTTCCAATACAACACATCTGAAAAGAGACCGAGAGCTGACTTTTGAACCATTAGCGTTTATTTTGCTTCTTCCCACATCTCTATCACACGCACTCTTGTCTTAAAGAGACCCATGTTATAGTGTTCTGAAATTACATCAGTGGAGGGCGTGTTCCACTCCTCGTCTGTTCACTCCACTTCTTGCATCATAAAGGTTGTATGTAGGAATGGTGACCCAGTCTACGTCTAATATCCCGATATATATGTATATATGTACTATTACCAGCTCATCTGCTTTTTAATTTCCGCTAAAATCCTCACGACTACTGTAATAGCCTTACCTTGCTGTGTCATCATGCCACAAATGCTCCTATCGTTCAGAATATAATATTTTGGTAAATATAATTTGTTTTTTTACAGATTTATCTGCAAACAGCCACTTCATTATAAATATTATTATTATTTTGTTTACTTTATATCTCTTCTTATTCTTTTTCATCAGCATTCCTTAGCCCACCGTTGGGCATATGCCTCTCCGAAACTCCTCCACTCGACTTGGTCGTGCGTTTTTCTGGTCTATAGGTTGCCTGCATGACTTTGTAAATCATCTGACCATAGGGCTGGTGTCCTCCCTTGCCCTAACGTGGTCTCCAAGCTAGAACGCATTTGTTCCATCTTTTTATGCTGGTGACATAAGTGGGTACTATATGTATATCTATTTACAAATAAATATCCCTAATTGGCATGGATCTGTTCTTTCGTGGATCCACAAATTCTGGTAAAAGGCACTTGTTGTAAAAATTTATTAATTTAGGTAGCATATTGCAGGACCAAAAATTGTCGTCTCTTTCTATTTTTGTAGTTTTAAGGCGGTATTCTGGACCAGTCCACACAGCAAAAAGGCACCATTGCTTTTCGCTGGAAACATTATTAGCAAGATGATTTGATTATATATAGGACAGGATTATAATTATTATGACTATGTATGCAAGGTGAAATTTTAATTACTATTCAAATATTTAAGCTCGACTCAGAATCTGTGAGTGTACACCTCTCTCCAAGAAACATTAGTCGAAATACGACAAAAAATATGAACTTCCCAGACTTTAACAATAGGGTATTTGACAAAAAAAATTATGTGTTTAATCAAAAGACCTCTCAATTTAAGAAACATTATTGAAATAATTGCTTGATTCTGATTTGAATCACCTGAGATATCACAACTTTAAGAGCACATATTTTGGGCAAAGCCCAAAAACGCTCTATACAAATGGCTACAGGCAAGTGACGTCACACGCTTGTATCTTGTATGCGCGTCTAGTAAATTTTGTTTGGTAACTATATCAAATGTTTCGTTTAAGTAAATGGTTTCATAATAAAAGTTGGTGAAAATGTACGGGTAGTTCAATGATATAATTATTTTTTTTAAATTGTATACTTTAAAAATGGACTTGCCCATGAAACTTTGAATGCTCATAAAACTAGCTAGACGTTATATTTTTAACTGAAAATGTTGGCCATTGGTTCTCATTTACCAGTATTTTGGAAAAGTATAAATATTTTTTACTATATCGAGATTAGTCAAATACCCTATTGCGTGATTATAAAAAATAAAATAAAAATTACATACTTAATTCGACCCATGTTTCTAGGAGAAAGCTGTTTACTTATAAGAAAAGTGATTAATTTTGTATAATTAGGTATTTGACTAATCTCGATATAGTAGAAAATATTGATACTCTATTAAAATATGTATTGGTAAATAAGACCCAATAGCCAACATATTCAGTTAAAAAAAAACGTCTAGCTGGTTTTGTGAGCATTCAAAGTTTCATGGGCAAGTCCATTGGAAGTATAAAATTAAAAAAAAAATTATATCCTTGAACTACCCGTACAATTTCCACCAACTTTTATTATGAAACCATTTACTTAAACGAAACATTTGATATAGCTACCAAACAAAATTTACTGCGCACGCAAAAGTTTGAGTTGTGACGTCACAATTCAATAGCCATTTGTATAGAGCGTTTTTGGGCTTGCCCAAAATATGTGCTCTTAAAGTTGTGATATCTCAGGTAATTCAAATGAGAATCAAGTGATTCTTTTAACGATGTTTCTTAAATTGAGACGTCTTTTGATTAAACGCATAAAACAATTTTAGTCAAATGCCCAATTATGTAGTCCTTAATTTTGTATAATTATGTAGTCCTCAAAACTAAGTAAGTTACTTGGGACCGCAAGAATGATAATATTTTTAAAAATATAATCACCTTATGTGAAGTTGACCTTGAACTTGGTAATACCAATCGTGTTTGGTATTAACCGTACCATCCAATTTCCAAAATTTAATTTTCTTTTTACGTATTGCTTCTTCAGCATCCATGTTGCGCGCAGAATATGGACATTTAATCTCTACAATCCCGTCATTGCAAGAGGCCATCGGGAGATGCACCGAGGAAGTAATGGTCCTTATCGATAAATAGTCCACATTTTTTAACAACCACTTGCTCTTGTTCTTCCAATTGCTCGATGGCCCGTTTCTCATTACTCTTACCGTGAGCTACTGATGGTATTTTTTCCAACGAACAAGAATAAACAATAGCTTTTACTAGTGGTGCTGAGCTTATGTTGAGCCGTCTCTTGCAAATCTAAGAAATAGAAATTATGTAGTACTTACATTACGAGTGTATTTTGACTCACAAACATGTGCTATATTTGTCTTATATTTTTAACCAACTTCAAAAAAAAAGGAGGAGGTTCTCAATTCGTCTATATGTATATTTTTTTTTATGTAAGTATGTTCACCAATATTTTCGTCAATTCGTCAAAAAACGTCAAAAATTTTTTTGGGTAGAGTTCACTTCTGAGGTGGTCCCATTTTCACCAGGTCAGGATCTGATGATGGGAGAGAAATCGAGAGGAACCCTCAAATTTTAAAGGCACATGTACATCATTTTACATATTTTCTGAATTTATACTGGCATTTGCTTCTGGAAATCATAATGTAATGCTGCTGAACTGATGATGGAAGGTCAACTCCTTAATTGCCAAGTCAATAAATGAATAACCGACTTGGCAAAACATGCATCTCACCACTTTTTACGGTAGTTGCGAGACTTGGTTTTTTTTACAAGTATTGTTTTTGATGGGATTTTTTTTATAATAATGTATACCTTGCTAAAAGATGACGCTGTCAGTAAGCATCTGCGAAGTTCTAGCCACAACGCACTTTCAGCTTGAAGCACCGTGTCGCGTTCTATGTCATGACGGTTTTCTACCATCGCTTTCAAGTTATCCAAAAACATTTCTTTGGATGTCTCGTATCGATCTGCGTCCATATCTGGTTTTTGGCAATTTACGCCATAATTCCCGTGGTCAGATTGAAAAACTGTTTTTCGTTTCGGCGCTGACCGCCGACGATTTCGGTTGCGTATACACCGGCGCAACTCAAAAATCTTCACAGTTTTTGGTGGACTTTGATTAAAAATCATTTTGTACAAATTGTGTTGTGGTTTACTGGTGTTAAATGCAACAACCGCAGCATTGCATCTGTAATATAGAGATGTTTTGACTTCAACTATATACTTACATCAAAAATGTTTAGTACACATTATGTGAATCTCAATATTATTTTTCTACGTAAAGATAAATAATGGGACATTGCGTGTTACCTGGCAGTATAAGAATTGGCCAGAGAATAGTTTATTCTTTTTCCACCTACATGCTTAGCCACAATGCTGTTGAACTGTTCTGCTTTATTATTGCTGACATCCCAAAGCAAGCTTTTGGAGTGTAATGCAATTTGAGATGCATATGTTTTAATTTTTCCCATCAGTTGTTGAATTTGAGGAACTAAATTCTGCTCTTTTCTTTTTTCCTCTGGGCAATAATAAGTTTCACAAGCACTATGGTCACCAAACACATGCATCGGGCTGTTTATGATGTCATCTCGAAGTTTTAATATTTTTTCAGTAGTGCCGTTATTTTGAGCACCGCGATAGCGAGCTGCAGCTCTTACTGCTGTTCGGAGACGAGTGATTCTTTGAGCAGTTAATACCTTTCGCTCTACAAGTGCAATCGAAGTATCTTTTTGAAGTTGCATCAGTTTACTGCAATAGTTACGCAGCAAATGATTGCAACATTCAATTTTCTGCACTTGAACGTTGGGATACGGCCTGGCTTCCATAATTTTTTTGTATGTACTTGCATCGCCATCAGCAATTAGAGTCGAGTATATTAAATTCCGCTCTGGAACAGATGTTTTAAATCCTTCGACTATACTGGCCTGCTCCATGCTTGCTGAGGACCCAAAATGGTTGCGGGTGCATTCATGATTTGGAATTGGTTTGTTATTCGTCAACGAGCGGGCGCATATGATGCAATATTTATTTTTAACTTCCATGTGCAATACCTTGCCAGTTTTGAGCCCAATAATTGCACCCGCTCCCGATGGAGCAGAATAATTGGTCCTATAAGACCGCTTCGACCAGCATGCATCGGCTACCACTGTGATGGCTGGAATCCCATCAATTACAGCTCCACTCTCGATGGCTAAATTGGCTTCTTCCTCAGCTGCCTCCTTCATAGAAGTTTCAGCAGCAATGGCCCACCATTTTGATACGTCTGTATGACAATTTTTATAACAATTTTGGCTCAAATTTGGAAGAGCCATTGCTGCGAAAAGTTCATTCAGGTTGGTCCATCCACAGCCAATCAACATGGCACCTGTCACAGCAGCATGATTAGTTGACACTTTCTTCGGGTAATTCTTGGTGAGGTCGATTTTAAATTTCATTGTGCACATATCACATTTTAAATGAATTACCGACTCTAAGCCAATTTTTATTTCTTTTGTAATTTGGCAGTTGGTTATCGAGCAGCCAAATGTAGGATTGTGATTTGATATATTTTTTATTTGGTCGAATACGTACATAAAATCAACAATTCTTTTTCCCTCGATTACCAACGGAACAAATGTCGATGCTTGCGGTTCCATTTCCTAAAATAAATGAAAGAGCTTATCGATAGTTCAATAAATATGGTGTACTTAAAAAAAGGCTGTGCTAATTTAAATAGATACCAATTTAAGCTCTTCATTACTTTTCGTATCTTCTGAAGTATTATTTTTTTCTTTCTCTAAATCTTCTATTAATGCGTTACATACATTGCCTGGTAACTCGTTTTCTAAACTATTATTAGGACATAATTCTTCTGGTGAATTAGTGTAAATTTTCTGTCTAGAAAAAAACATAGGTATTTATTATATCATTTAGTAGGTAACTATGGGGAGTTGAAAAAATGTTCGACGAATTTACAACAATGTGTTTTAGAATGGTTAGAAGAAAACGTTGTTAAAGGGATGTAAATGTTCACAAATACAGCCTGTAATTGTCCTAAGAAAAGGGCACAGGTCATTGAATCATAGAAACCGCTACCATGATGGATTAAAGCATAATACTCTATACGCTTGCCTAATGCGGACTGGTGATCACAGGACTGTAAAAAATCGAAACTCACTTTTTTGCCTAAGACGGGAACCGTACCCAGGACCCAGAGATCACGGGTTAGAGCAACTGGGCGTCTCTAATTAAAACAAACTTATTATTCATTACCTTTTTGCTTGTCTAGCATTTGCGGCTGATTTAAAATTTTTACTGCAAATATACTTCTTGCGTTTATTACCCATGGCTAGAAATTAATATAAAGGCATATCAATTTATTGAACATTACATAGCTAATAAGTAAAAAGAAATACTTAGATACTTACTTTGAATCAAAGACGTAGACGTGCACTACAAGTTTCCTGATATCAATGTAACGTTGTCAATAAAGATCCCAGCGTCGCTGGGGGCGACCGACACGTCCTTTGACCCAGTCCGTACAAATTCGTCGTAGAAATTATATTATCATTAAATAATTACATTTCATTGGTATACATACCCGTGACATGAAAATAAAAAGTCATTTGGAAATATTTTGTTTTTTAATAGACAATGATTTTATCGCTTAAAATAGGTAAATTTTGTCGTAGCCAAAATTCGTTTCAATAAACAAATATAAAGTTTGTTTAACATGATATATGTATGTAGACAATCCACTATCGTAGTCATGGCTGAGACTTTGGAAAACCTAAGCACAATGCTTGACGACCTCAGTAAAGTCTCTCAACATGAAAATGGACAAGACGAAAGTCATGTTGAACTCTCATGTCGTACCCACTCCTTTAAAAGTTGGAAGATTTACACTGGAACTTGTAGACGAATATATTTATCTCGGACAAAAAGTGCAACTTGGTAAGGTAAATGTACCAGTAGTTGATATTATAGTGAAGAAAAAACACGTTTTCTTTCATAGCAAAGTATTTATTTTAGTTAGAATTTTCAAAGTAAGTAACAAATATCAATCAGACTTTCATTTCTCTTAAATTGCACTTAAGTATAGAATATTAGTGTTATTTATTTTAATATAGATTTTTGCCGAGAGGTCTAAAAATGTACTAGTAATTGATATGCAAATTTTCAATTTTCCTAGTAGTTGACTATGACTTTTTCAAGCTACTGACCCAGTACTTGATAAGTATACCGTTTACAAAAAAAAACAAAATAATTTTACAAAACTTCTAAAATTACGTAAAATCAAAATAAAAATAATTGTATAGCTGAACATCTTCAATGTTTATACAAGAACATAAGTAAACCAAACATAAAAAATATTGTAATCGTTAGAATCATCGCTATTCAGATCCTCTGTACTACCAGAGTGTTTCCATGATTTTACCTCATTATATACTTTCATCATAATCATCTTCAGAATAACTAAACATTTTTCCCTTAATTGGAGGCATTTTTACCGAATTTCGTTTAATAAGTACCTGCACAAAAAAAGCAATTTTACTCTTGTACCAGTATTTGATATGTTATGCTCCAGTAATTGATACCCCTATCAACGACTAGGTAGAAGCCACATAGAAACGCTATATTAGAAATTGGGATAGTTAAACCTTAATGCAATTGTAATAGTGTATAAAATCGACCGAATCGAGCAGATGGGAATATACCTAGTAGATGATAGTTGTATCAACTACTAGAAATAAGTAGTTTGTTGAACTAGTATTTGATACCCTTATATTACGTTTAATTATTTAAAAATCTGTTAAAAATCAAAACTTTTTAGATAGTTTATACTATTCTCAATATAATAAAATAATTACTTACCACTTTACAAGCTTCAATGTTGAGTAACAGCGTTCGAAACAAGTAAGATCCTTAACAAATTCGTTAACATAAACATTGCGCGGCGACTGCACTGATGACACTTTGTAATAAAAATCAAAATGGCAATGTTTGACAGCCAATCACAGTGAAAGTATTTTTTGGTTGGATGAAGAGATGTCGCTACTACTATAATTATTTAATGTTTCGTTAATGCATGTGGAGGAATTCTTATTATAATGAGTTAAAGTAAAATTTATCAACTTCTAGGACACTATCAAGGACTGGTACATTTACCTTAAGTCCAACTTCCAGAAAGAGGAAATAGCGAATCCAGCTCGGCTGGCCAGCGTTTGGGAAGCTACGCAGCATATTTTCTGACCATTGACCACATTGTCTGAAGACGAAAGTCTTTAATGCGAGTGTATGCCAGTGATGAAATACGAAACTGAAACGTGGCCGCTTACAATTGATGGATTACTTCAGAAGTCTTGCACGAAATAATAACCAATATCAGATTCACCAATAATTGTTTTATTCGAATATCCACAATTACAATGCAATCCCTTTCCCACGCCATTTTTTGACAAGATCTGTCATTTTTGACATTTTATTTTTCTTAAATATAATCGATTGCAATCGACCTCCGTTCGGAAATAATCCTTGTTCACGTTTAAATAAATCCAACATAAATTAAATATTTATAAAATGCTTACAGTCGGCCATTCTGAAATAACGAAGTCCTCTCGTTATCTAACAATTACAATTTTACAATCACCAAAATAAGCAAAATCCCTAGCAATATATTTATTAAATTAAGCTTCAGTTATTAATTCAATATTAAATTATCAATAAAACTGGAAATTATTATCATAGACTTAGCTATCTCTTATCAGACTTATATATTATTACAGTTATGTTGTAATGTTTTTTTTTTACTAGGAATACTAGGATATATCCCCTCACACATAAGTACCTAAGTATTTCTATTACGTTCGGCCATCTTACTACACAATTGTTCCACCAATTAGTCTAGTTAGTTATAATGTATGCAATGCAAATTATATATTAACAAAAATTTGATAAAACTGTAAATATGACTTAATGACTATAACTATCAAGTTAAAGCAACGAGTAGGTACATACATCAAATCATTGCACTACGTTATCAGCTTACATTAAGTGCTCAAATCCTCCGTGCGCAATAAAAATGATATTCCAGCAAATTGAGCACTTATATTAATTGAATACTTATAGTTACCAACAGACTCCGTTGTATGTAATTTTTTTCATACTTATCCAATTCATATCTTATTTACTGAAACATAACTAAATCTAAGCCACATTCTATTCCAGCAAATTGAACATACTTACTCATAATTGTCAAAAGACTCCTTTGTATGTAAATTTTCCATATCCAATTCATATCTTAATCTAAACTACATTATATTCCAGCAAATTGAACATACTCATAATTGTCAAAAGACTCCTTTGTATGTCAATTTTCCATATCCAATTCATATCTTAAACTAAGCTACGTTATATTCCAGCAAATTGAACATACTCATAATTGTCAAAAGACTCCTTTGTATGTCAATTTTCCCATATCCAATTCATATCTTAATCTAAGCTACATTATATTCCAGCAAATTGAACATACTCATAATTGTCAAAAGACTCCTTTGTATGTCAATTTTTCCATATCCAATTCATATCTTAAACTAAGCTACATTATATTCCAGCAAATTGAACATACTCATAATTGTCAAAAGACTCCTTTGTATGTCAATTTTTCCATATCCATTCATATCTTAATCTAAGCTACATTATATTCCAGCAAATTGAACATACTCACAAATTGTCAAAAGACTCCTTTGTATGTCAATTTTTCCATATCCAATTCATATCTTAAACTAAGCTACATTATATTCCAGCAAATTGAACATACTCATAATTGTTAAAAGACTCCTTTGTATGTCAATTTTTCCATATCCAATCCATATCTTAATCTAAGCTACATTATATTCTAGCAAATTGAACATACTCATAATTGTCAAAAGACTTCTTTGTATGTCAATTTCTCCATATCCAATTCATATCTCACACACATAATTAACAAGAGTAGTGGAATAACTGCGTACGTTAAGGATAAAATGGAACCCATTAGTTTAGGAACCACTCTGTGATGAATGCAATTTCCTGGCTATTACAATAGAGGACATATTATTGGGAGTGTATCATTCTCCTTCTTTCGGTACATAGATATATTTTTGAATTCCTAAAATGATCAAATCAAATCAAAATGTCTTTATTCATTGTAAACAAATTCCTAAATTATTATTTTTTTAAGTTAGTTCTTAAGCTCGTTGTCCATAAATAGATTTTTCATTTTCATTTTCAATTTAAGTCCTTTACAGAAACTAATCGACTATACGTGTCTTATGGCTGAACATCAGCTGATCGCTGCAATATCTGAACCCACGCGTAAAACTGCTTGCTTAGACCACATTTACATTAAAACCCCACTGGTGAGGCAATTGAACTTGTATGCAGCAGTAACATCACCGATCACGACATCTGTATCGCTGGTCTCGCATCAAGCTCTAGGACTAAACGCCCCCCCCCCTCCAACGCTTTAGACAAAGGGTTGACCTACAGGGACTTGTGTCTGACTTGACTACTGTGGATTGGTCTCTCGTTTTTCACTGAACTTTTACATAGAATCAAAACTAAATTTCATAACAAACAGATCATTAGCAATCAAAATAATCCAAAACAACTATGAACAAATATTTGCAATATCACTAGACACATCTCATGTACTCTGTTTTTTGTGAAATAAATTATCATTATCATTATCATTATCGTTATCATTATCATTATCGTTATCATTATCATAATCATTATCATTATCACAACAATAATTCAATTGAGTTAACCAAGACCAAAACAGATCCCATTGAAGCATTTAACATTTCAAATCAAAACTAAATTTCATAACGACAGATCATTAGCAATCAAAATAATCCAAACAACTATGAACAAATATTTGCAATATCACTAGACACATCTCATGTACTCTGTTTTTTGTGAAATAAATTATCATTATCATTGTCATTATCCTTATCATTATCATTATCATTGTCATTATCATTGTCATTATCATTGTCATTATCATTGTCATTATCATTGTCATTATCATTGTCATTATCATTGTCATTATCATTGTCATTATCATTGTCATTATCATTGTCATTATCATTGTCATTATCATTGTCATTATCATTGTCATTATCATTGTCATTATCATTGTCATTATCATTGTCATTATCATTGTCATTATCATTGTCATTATCATTGTCATTATCATTGTCATTATCATTGTCATTATCATTGTCATTATCATTGTCATTATCATTGTCATTATCATTGTCATTATCATTGTCATTATCATTATCATTGTCATTATCATTGTCATTATCATTGTCATTATCATTGTCATTATCATTGTCATTATCATTATCGTCATTATCATTGTCATTATCGTTATCATTATCAATATCATTATCATTATCACAACAATAATTCAATTGAGTTAACCAATACCAAAACAGATCCCATTGAAGCACTTAACATTTCAAATGCTTCCTTCACGTCCGTTGGTAAAAATCTATCAGACAAAATTATCAAAAGGCTCTCTGTGACTGAAAAAGAACTCGCTCCAAAATTTAAACTTCCTGATTCACCTTTAGAATCTTTTTTCATGTCTCCGACCGCCGTGCATAAACTAGACTCACTAATTCGGAAACTGAACGATGGGAGTGCACCAGGTGCTTGATAGTTATACTCCAAAGTTAATCAAACAAATACGTCACACTATAGTTTAACTACTGGTACACATATTCAATCTCAGTTTGCGTACTCTCTCTATAGTCTCTCCAATCCACAAGGACAGCAACGATAGGTGCCCGTCAAACTATAGACCCATATCTCTGCTTAATATTATTATCTCTTCTTCTGGTAAATAAACGCTTAGTAAACTACTTGGACAAAAATAAAATCATTTCTAAATCTCAATTTGGTTTTAGAAGGGGAGTCTCTACAGAGAAAAATAGCTCCCTGCTTGTAAACACGATTACTACTTCCTTGGACCAAAATCTATGTTGTATCGGTGTCTTCCTGGACCTATCGAAGTCATTCGATTCTGTGCCATCGTCAATTCTACTTAGAAAGATGGAATATTTAGGTATCAGAGGCACACTACATAACTGGTTCGACAGCGACTTCACCAACAGTATTCTTGGACCCACTCTTTTTATAATTTATATCAATGATCTTCTCAACAATCAAATAGGCGGCGCGAAATTAATATGTTGCGCTAATAACACGGTAGTTTTGTTTCGGGACAAAACTTGGGAGAACACTTTTAGAACTGCAGAACATGGTATGTCCCTCATAGCTAACTGGCTTGACCAGAATCTGTTAACCCTTAACGCATCGAAGACAAGGTATTTGGCATTTCACAAACTAGAGCGCGATCACCTAAGTTTCCAATGTCTCTAATTATTCACAAATGTATACCCAGAAATACGACATTAACATCTCCAACTGTAAATGTGAACAAATCGAAAGAACGAATGTGATTAAATACTTGGGAATACAGATAGACAACAACCTATCATTTAAAAAAAACATATTTCGTACGTTTCAGCCCGTCTTAGGAAACCCTTATACATTTTAAAGACTCCGACAATCAGACCCTCGTGACGTTCTTCTCTTGGTATGCACTTCACTATGCCAAGCTATCTTGATATATTGCGTGGGTGTCTGGGGCGGAGCAATCAAAAGCTTCATCAACATAAAAAAAAAGCTCAGGCGCTGTTCTGAAAGTCATGCTCAACAAATCCTATCGATTTCCTACAGACTCTCTATACGAAGAAGCGAAAGTTCCTCGAGTTCCAACCTGTGCTCAACACTAATAACTCTCCAAATTATGATGCCTTACTAAAGAATCGATTTTTTTTTTAAAGTTCCTGTACCTTCAGTGCGCTCAACATCCGCCAAACGGCTACCCATGTACTCGCACCCACCTGTCTATACCAGAGTGAATAGGAGTTGCCCTATTAAGAAACTTAAGCTTTACCAAGCTAAACAAGCAATTAAATCTTGGCTAATGAACCTTACGTACACGAACACTGAACCAATTCTTCCTACCAATGACTATGATATGCTGAACCACAATTTTCCCCATAGCACTCACTCACCCACACACATACACACACAAAAACTTACACATACATATAACTTCAATCTTTCAATCACTCACAATCATGTATCCCGATGCTGCTTATCCCTTATTATTGTAACTATTTCCTTTTGTTTATTATTATTTTTTTTTTTTTTCTCTCTCTCATTCCTTTTAGCTGAACCGGAGCAAATTAATCATCATCATCATCTGCCTGCCCTGTTCCCAGGTTATCTGGAGTCGGCGCAGTATGTTTTCTTCTTCCATTCGTCCCTGTCATTCGTCATAGTATCATCCACCCCCTTTTCAGTCATGTTATTCTTCACACAATCCCTCCATCTCTTTTTTTTTTTTTTTTATTATACATTCATACCCATCACTCTTTTGGTTACATGTTCCTCCTCTCTTCTCTTAACATGGCCATACCAGGAGAGACGATTCCCCTTTAGTTTATCAGTAATAGGTGCCACTTTAGAACTACCTCTGATATACTTATACCTAAATGTCAAAAAACTCTTTTGTATGTCAAGTTTTCTACATCCACTTAATGTTATCTTACGTATTTACACATTCATTAATCTAGATCAAATCACTTAATATTATCCTAGTAAATTGGACATACCTATTCCAAATTAAGGGACATTTTCGTAAAATCCAACAAAACTACTTTAAATTCAACCCTCGCCCAAATAAAGCATAAACTGATAAATTCTCATAGGAACTCAAGTATCACTCTCATCATCTGTACCTAGTGGTACTCACTCAACTCTCAAGTATTTCCTCGGCGTTCGCAACATCTAGCTCTTTGACATTTACATTACATTTTTGGTTGTATTATGTTTGTACGCGAGAATCAGATTCTCATACCCTTAATACTTACAAGAAATAAACACACTAAGCTTGCCGTTCCAAAACATTCACTTTCCTTTACATAAAATTAAGTTTCATAATAAATAGAAACTATCTAATGCAGAAAGGCTAACTATAATGTATCAGATTATTAAAGTCTTAAGAATTCCTGGACTTGTTGATTTCTTTATCTATATTATAATTTGATTCCATAAAATTTACTGACGATTATCAAAACAATACAGATAATATAAAAAAAATGTATTGCATATCATAATGTTACTACATATAAAATAAATATATTTTTATACTACTTATTATCTTAATGAAAACTGTAAAGATCATAATTTGAAAATAGTAACTATTCATATGATTTATTTCATGTATATAAGTGTCTGTACTTCTTAATTCCTTTCAACAATTTCTTTGCACTGCATTATTGTACTGTTTATCACTGTTGTTTGACCCCTGTATTCTATTTCTGTGCAATAAAGAATATCTATCTATCTATACCGAGTTTCTATTATACATGTTCTGCCTAATCAAATCGTTTCTTTCTGCACTGTACCTAATGCATCAAGTAAGTCATGAAATTATTTGTCTTATTCCTATAACTCTCACCACCACTAGAATAATATATAAATTGGCTCACAATTTCATGTCGCATCCATTTTTGATATTGTACACTCTTGGCGTAGTTATGGGACTCCCTTCGATCATGGCTGCGTCGCTGCCAGCATCTCGCTGTCCACTTTGAATCACCAAACCACCTGGGAGCACCGCACGCGAGCGCGAACGCGAGGGCCGCAAACACGTTACTCGCGATCTTTCCGTAGCACCTCAGCTCTGCGTCGCCTCCGGTGTCTAGGGCTCTCATCAGAGCCATCACGCCTCCGCCGCGAACAGTCTCTCGACCTTGCACAGCTTGCAGCGTCCATCATCATGCTCCGCATTGGCGCGTATTCTTTCCGCTCAACATCTATACTGTAACCAGTTTGGGTGAGGAAATTACTGTTTGTGGCTATTCAAAGAGGAACAAAATAAAACACCACAGTCTAAATATCATAATAATAACAGACAAACACCGCATCATAGAAATCTGTTCATCGCTACAATGATGGGACTAAGCTCAATCAACATCACATCACATTCACATCATCTGCCTAATGCAAATTGGCGAACACAAACCCGAGCCATGCTTGAAAAATTCGAAACATACCCTCTGCTTGACCCCGGAATCGAACCCAGGAACCCGAGATCACGGCCCGGCACCCAAACCACTGGACCAACTGGGCGTTTAAAGTTTAAGTTTAAACAACAACAATGCGACACAACATTGATGATTACAAATTAAGTAATTTTACAATTTATTTCCTCAATAGATTTTCAAAGAAGATCCTTCTGTATCTCAAATATCTCAAGCTAATTAAGTACTAAAATGCAAAAATAAAATTCAACTCACCTTTTGTTTTTGTTTAACTATCTGAATGTATACGTTACCTGTCCAATCCTTTTACCACAAATATACTTTTTTATTGTTAATGTGGACGTGGTCAGAATATTGGGTAATATTCCTGTTGCGTCCCAATTCTGAACTGATGGATTACTTCAGAAGTCTTGCACGAAATAATAACCAATATCAGATTTACCAATAATTGTTTTATTCGAATATCCACAATTACAATGCAATCCCTTTCCCACGCCATTTTTTGACAAGATCTGTCATTTTTGACATTTTATTTTTCTTAAATATAATCGATTGCAATCGACCTCCGTTCGGAAATAATCCTTGTTCACGTTTAAATAAATCCAACATAAATTAAATATTTATAAAATGCTTACACAATGGGCCGCTTAATGATGGCTACGCTCGGAATCTCCTTGCGTGAAATTATGTGATCCGCAGGAGATTAGCCACTAAGATTAGATCAGGAACTGTGGGAGAGCCACGCTTCGGCATGAATGGGCCGGCTCGACCGGAGTGATACCACTGCCTCAAAGAAAACCGGCGTGAAGCAGCCCCTGTGCTGGGTTTCGCCGAGTGAGTGAGGGTACCGGAGGCCCACTCGGGGGGGAAGGGGATAAAGGTTGGCAGCGCACTTGTAACTCCACTGGTGTTGCAAGTGCCCATGGGCGGCGGCAATTGTTTACCATCAGGTAATCCGCCTGCTCGCCTGCTACCAATCACATAAAAAAAAATCTAAGGTCGCGGACATAGCCCAAAGAATCGCGTGGTTCAATTGGCAACAGGCAGGGCACATTCCGAGGAGAACAGATGGCCGTTGGGTTGAAAAGGTTCTTGAGTGAAGACCGCGTGCAGGAGGCAGCAGCCGTGGCAGGCCTGGACCGACGATCTAGTGAAGGTCGCGGGAGTCCCTTGGATGTGGGTGGCACAGGACCGATCTGTGTGGAGGCCTATGTCCAGCAGTGGATGTCTAGTGGCTGAAATGATGATGATGAGTTCGACACATTATACCAGAACTAGCGGCCGCCCGCGACTTCGTCCGCGTGGAAAAGTAACTTTTTACCCCACTTTTAACCCCTTACAACCCCCTTTTCGCAACAAAAAGTAGCCTATGTCCTTTCTCAGGGTCTAGATAATCTGTGTACCAAATTTCATTTAAATCCGTTCAGTAGTTTTGCCGTGAAAGAGTAACAGACAGACAGACAGACAGAGTTACTTTCGCATTTATAATATTAGTATGGATTAACCATGTATTCCGGATTGAACCACATTGCAAAAGTCACAAAAACTCTTAAATTGATTTTTAAATTTGATCCATCATCGGTCCCTCGCTAATGAATCACATTCAATGTAGGTACTGCCAAAAAATAAAAAGTTCACATAAACCAATACCTGACTTCGGCACCTATTTAATAATGCGATGTAAAAAAACAGGAAGTATCAATTGGTGACGGTCGTACTATAACGGAAAGGGATATGAAGTATAAAAATCAAATTTAGAACATTTTCTCGGCCCCGCTAATGATTGCATATGTGTGTGTGAATGGACAGCCGACCGGCATGACCGCTCGCTGGGAGGACCCGTTACGTACTGAATTAAGAAAATCGGCGCAATTGCTTATAAAGGGTTTTTTCAAAATTAAAGTAATAATAACAGAACCCATGTATACTTCTAATTTTTTGCATAATATATTAAATAAAGACTGTTCTTTCATAAACTGAAAACAAAAAGATATAGAATCTGCCAAAACATGGGTAAACATCGCGTCGAAATTGGGCATTTTTAACATGTTTTTATTTTAAGATTGCAACTAATTTATTAAATATGTTCAAAATTTCTCGTTGGAGTACACCAGATCACTTTATGATAAATTAGTAAACTGTAAAATTTAACCTTTTTTGGAATGGTAAAGTATCTTTATCCTTCTTGAAAAAACGTCATTTTCGCGAGTTTCGTAAAACGCGTTGGAATCAATGCTCTCGTTTAAGAAAATGGCGTATAAAAAAAAATGTTTCTCTCTGGAGCTCACTGGTCAAAGAGTAGATCTACCGGAAAAATATATTATTCAATCAAAATATTGTATTAATGGTCATGATATGACCTTTGAAAAATTCACAAAAACGTCATTTCCCGAAGTTGGAGCTTGCACGCTCTTAAATTGAAATGTTTTACGAATCGTATCACGTGCTGAATTATTTTCAGGAGCTGAGGACATATTGTCTCCATCGAGGTATTTATTAGAGGTAATTAGTCTAATTTAATAATTAAGTAGATAACTTATATTTATATATTTTTTAAACTCGTGTTAATTTTTTTTCTAGTCTCAAAGATACTACAATGAACTGTTTTCTACTAAATTTTACGCTCCACATTTATTTCCTATCGATCAAGTTCAGGTGAGATTATAAACTGTTATATTTTTAATATTATATTAATATAATATACAGGTGTATCCGGAACACCTTCCTTTCTGCCACTAGCAGTTTCTCCTCCTCTTTGAGTGTAAGTGTCCAAGTTTCGCAACCGTACATCAAGACCGGTCTAATTACGGTTTTGTAGACGCGGATCTTCGTTTTTCTGCTTATTAACTTGGACACTAGCACTTTATGGAGAGCTGCAGTGCATCTTAGGGCGTTTTGAATACGGATATCTATCTCGTCTTCTCGTTGGTTGGTATCTGTGACTGTACTCCAAGGTACCGAAACCTCAAAGAGGAGGAGAAACTGTGGCAGAAAGGAAGGTGTTCCGGAAAATCCTAGGGCCGACCAAATGCGACGACGGAACCTGGAGACTAAGAAAAAACGCCGAAATCAAAGAGCTTGTGGCCGAACCAAATATAATGGGCGAGACAAAGTCAGCAAGGCTGCGCTGGCTCGGTCACTTAGAGAGAATGGAGTCAGATCGTGCGGCCAAGCGAGCTTACCTGGGTCGATCTACCGGGAAGCGCCCAGTGGGGCGCCCCAGATACCGCTGGATGGACCAGGTCAAGAAGGATCTTGGTCACCTTCAAAAGCCGGATTGGCAAAAGGTGGCTGAGAATAGAGCCGAGTGGCGAATTCTCGTGTCGGAGGTCAAGATCCACTTCGGGTCGCTGAGCCAGCGTAGTAAGTAAGTAAGTACAGGTGTATCAGTGAATATTTACATCCTTTTAACCAACCTTTCTGAACAACATATTTTATTTGTTCAATGACTTTTGGTAATTTTTCTATCTATCTCCAACAGAAATCACATAATAGACCTAAATGCCGTTCCGCTCAAATTCAAACTCGTAGAAGTAAGTACCAAAATATCTTTTAATATCTTATATGAAAGGGATTCATCATTTAAAATAATAATTTTAATATCGACTGTTGACCTCGAAAACTATTCAGGATATAAGTAGGTACTATATTTTATACATCGATAGTACCTCCTACTATCATTAGTAGGTACTTATTGATAACGCCAATACTGTATTACTTCGATACTACTATTTATTTATCTTTTACTATCGATAGCCATTATTCTATATATTTTTTTATTTCTACAGATCACAAGACTAAAAGGCTCGTTGACTGCTATTGTTATTCGCCGCGAAAGGAGGTAAAAAAAGTTAAAGTACGTAGGTACAGCCCCACATCAAAGTATACAGAACTGACAAATTTCTTCATTGGATTGTCATCTTACTGGCAAACACATTAAGTTCAATATCTATTTGAGGAAATTTGACAGTTTGTGGTAACCTGATGTGTGGCTGTTTGCACTTACGGATAAATACATAATTATAGAGAAGAAAATCCATAATTTGAAACTTATAGGTTTTTTTTTTGCGCAGGTCGTATTAAGTCCAAGAAGGCGATCAATGGGCTTTGAGTGGACTCCAGCTACGGACACTGGAGAAAACAGTAGGTAAGGATATAGGTACACCACATACCTGCTTAAAACTATAGTTGCAAAAAACACGTCAAAAATTTTTCTTCAACTGTGTTTTTTTTTAATCTAACGTTCGCGGCAGTCCTTAAATCGATAATTTATGTAAAATTGATGACAAAATCTTAAAATATAGTTTAGTTAAGTATGATATATCAAAAAATTCTTCCGTAATACGATTATAAATTCCGTTCCATAGCTCCAAAATTGACATAACGTTATAAGGGCCCGGTAATTAATACAACTTTTTCTGTAAAAAACATAGCGCGAATTATGTATTTTTTTAAATTAAAACAATGACAACCTGTAGTTATTAAAATTTTGCGCTTACCCATCGATAATGTTATGGTATATTAGGAGGAGCACATTGTATAATAGGTTCTTACTATGGAATTTAACTTGCAGGTCGAATATAAAACCAAATACGTCACGAAAGCGGCACCACCATCGTCAGACCTTGGAAAAAGTTACACACATTGTTCTGAATGTAAGTCACACCAATCAACCTGGTCTCAAACTAGGGCAACCCCTGTACTATGTATGTACTAGTACCAGGTGACGATGATTAACTGGGGACGTCAACCCAGAACACCAAGAAAATTTCAAACTCGGGACCTTTCGCCATTCAGGCCACGCGCCATATCGTGGCCGCCAAATAATAAGCATAACAGTTCTTACCAAGTATATTTCTTTCTTTTCTCTTGCAGAAACACGAACATGAAAAATTCAACTCGAATGAAGGTAAATTACTTATAGTATTCTATTTCTGTGCGATAAAGAATATTATCTATCTGTCAATCTATGTATCTATTTATCTATAATTTTTTTTTTCATTTCGATTTTCTCTTCAAAAAGATATTTTATATTATCTGCCCTCTCTATCCCCAATTGTGATGACTTCCAGTCGCATACAGGAATCTGTAAATATTTACATCCCTTTTAACCACGTGTTCTACCAAGAGCAACTACTGAGTTTTTTGCTGGTGTCTTCTCAGTAAAAAATCGACGTTCCGAACCATTGGTAGATTTATATTTAAGTTAATATGTTTTGAGATTCATAAGTTTTTTGTATGGACCTAACTTTCCCTATACATACTTAACTTTTCTCTTCTTTTCTTTTTCTATTTCTTTCTTAACTTTTTCTATTTCTATCATTTTACGTACAGTAATGTATTGCAAATAAATAAAAAAGACAATCTGATAAAATTATTTTAATTTCAGATTTCAGTCTGGAGGTTCGATGTAATTCAGCAAGTACCTAGTTACTAAAAAGTTCTAATTTTATTTTTTGTTTTGGTCCTTTGTTTGTACGTATATTTATAAAGTGTTAATTATTTATGAAATTCTGTTTTCTCTGTCCTTTATTTTAAGTTACACTAAAAAAAGTTAATTACCATCAGGTGATCCGTCTGCTTGTTTGCCACCTACCACATAAAAAACACAAGCTCACAAATCTCCGACGTTTTTTGGCGCCAACCGAACTGCGACGCTACGACGATGCGTTCGGAAGACGAATATCAATTTTATTATCCACTGAGCCATAGCACCATTCAAGGCTGAAATGCAGTATTTATCGTCTCTCGTGAATATCTCTATGTAGTTTTATCTCAAGTAGTTGATAGGCACAACAAATGCCTATCTTCATCTATACAGAGGTTCCCAAACTTGTACCTGCCCACTTTGAAAAAAAATAATATACTTAGCACCTTGTATTTTCCTCATCATTAACATTAAGATCGTTTAATAACGCTATGCTAATACTTTAAAAACCCATTAGTGGTCAGCCAACCTGACGCATGACGTCAGAATGGCAGACCATAACCATATCGGCAGGCGTAATGCGGAGTCACCAGTTCAAACTTAATCTATTTCCAAAAAAATACTAGCTAAGACCTCTGTGCCATGACTTTGATTACCTACCAAACAATAGCTCCATAAGTTATATCCTTACTAACATTAATATGGATGTAAGTAATATTATCTGAATTTATTTGATTTTGAATTTGATTTTCGCCTGACTTTATACGTATTTTCTTCATTAAACTTTAAGTACTTATTAAACAAAAAAATATATGAGAAGCTGGAGTGTCTGTAGATAACATACCTATGATATCGAAACGAATACACGACCGAATATTTATCCCCGTCCTTTTCACACGCGCTATGCGTTTCTTTTGTTCTGACAAGAGTGATGAGACGGCAGACAATACTTATTATTTTTTTCGGAACGGTTTCGTTGTAGGCCCCAGTCTGACAATCTGACCAATGGGAAAAACGGCAGATTATGTACGTCTGCAAGCTAACATTGTTTGACAATAAATGTATTGTTATGACTAAACACTTCAAGTATATTATACCCATCGCCAAACCTGAGAGGAGGGTTACTCTGCAATAGTTTAATCGAGTTCATATTTGTAATTTTTTAATAAGTTTCCAACACATCACACATCATAGGCGTAGCTAGGTTTTAGCTTAAATCATCATCATCATTTCAGGCAGTAGACGTCCACTGCAGGACATAGATATGCCTCCCCCAATGTTCTCCTCAAATTCGAGATCCAAATCTACAAGCATGTAGATATTAATGAATTTTAATTTCATCATCATCAGCCACTGCTGAGTATAGGCTTCCTACCGTTACGCCAATGTACCCGGTCCTGAGCTGCTCGGATCCATGTAGTACCTCCGATTTTGGCGATGTCCTCGACCCATCGTGCCACCGGGCGACGAAGTCCACGTCTGCCGTGTTGGTTGACACTACAAAGCCATAAATAATATATGTAGAGGTACAAACTAGTGTACTAAGTCTTGCCAATTTATTTTTTCCATAAAGCGTTTGCCACTTGTGGTCATCCTGACGTCAGGATGGCTGACCACTTTCAAATACAAATAAATCTTGTACCGCGGGGCCGTGGGCGGTGGCCCACATGGCCTACGCCTTGCGCCGCCTCTGGGTACCAATTAGTACTAAGTATGTAATGCAGTACTAACTTCTTAAGCTATCAAGTATTTCGTACATGGCTTCGCGGTTCTGAGGGTCACGGTTTCTAGAACACCACTCAGTTTTCGGACCAATTGTGACTTGATAAGAACAAAACTGGTACTTGGAAAAATTGTTTTTTTTGAATATTTTTTTGGAGAATAACCCAGTTTGAAATTGAATGTGCGATCCGAAAGTGTAATATTTAGTTTTGCCGGCGACGCCATGCTGATGCGGTTGCGACTGCTTATCTGCGCGTGAGTTCATTTTATCAATTATTATTTTTTTGTATAAACTATAAAAAACTATGTTCCACTTTCGAGGCTTTCAGAAACACTTAATCAATATTTAAACGATTGTTACATTTTTCACTACACTTCTATCAACATTATGATAAAATATCTAAGTAGAAAAACTTTTACGGCGTTCCAAGTGAGAGGGTTAGGAAAGTTTCAATATTTAAAAATTATACATACCTACTCCCAGTAATTACCCCTTAAAAAAAGAAGACGTAACTGGGACATATTTTTTTACGTATTCTCAGTTGCCCCCAGTGTGGACGATCTGGTGGGGGCGAACCTTGAATCTAATAATAACTTATTACCTATTAGTTAGATAAAATAAATAGGTCAGATTATTTACTTAAATTGTTTGTGAGCGATATGATATTTAAGTCATATTTATCAATATTCTAGATATTTGTTAGTTATCTGTGATTTAAATCTTTAGATACCTATCAACTTAATGACGGCATATCCAGCTCGAATTGCCCTAAAATGCTAAATATAAAAATCCAAAGTTTGAAGAAGAGGAGAGATCTAATTTCGACAAAAAAGAGATACTTAGGTAGTTACTTATCTCAAGGCGCACTCACCTGCTGCCATCCCCTATCGCTATACCTAATTGAATAGAATAGAAAAATATTTATTTAGTGTAAGTAATCATTGGACATCCATTTTTTTGTAAGTAAATTACTTATGTGGAACTATAAATTTGCTTTCAGTCTCCTCCTAAAATTCAACGGTGTCTCGAGTGGGAAGACTAAGATCCGCAACTTTCCTGATGGTTTCCTCTTCGGTGCCTCCACAGCAGCCTATCAGGTAGAAGGAGGGTGGTATGAAGACGGTAAGATCTAAGTAGAAATATTTCAGTTTTCATTGTTAGCTTAGCTTGTCTAACTACGCCACCAAGGGCAGACCTGGGCTGAGGACTGAATGGGGAGTGACGGACTTGGCAGATGATTAAGATTCATAAAGTGCTAAAGCGGGTATTTAATAAACAAAATTTGTTTCACAGGCAAAGGCCTGTCCATATGGGACATTGCAACGCACACAGTGCCCTCCCCAATCAAAGATGGCAGCACCGGAGACGTAGCAGCCGACTCCTACCACCTCTACAAACGCGACGTCGAAATCATGAAAGAACTCGGCCTCGACTTCTACAGATTCTCCATATCCTGGCCCAGAGTCCTACCCAACGGCTTCTCCAATAGGATCAACCAAGCTGGCGTTGAATACTACAACAATCTTATCAATGAAATGCTTAAGAATGGTGTTACTCCGTTTGTGACGATGTATCATTGGGATCTTCCAGACAACCTTCAAAAGTTAGGAGGTTGGGTCAATCCTTTCATTGTCGACTGGTTTGTGGACTACGCTAAGATTTTGCTGGACAATTTTGGCGACAGGGTCCGGTATTGGATGACCATTAATGAACCCAAGCAGATCTGCTACGAAGGCTATGGGAGTGACCTGAAAGCACCGTTCCTGAATGTGACAGGGATAGCAGAGTACATCTGCGCTAAGAATTTGCTTTTGGCACACGCTAAAGTGTATAGGATGTACGATGAATATTATAGGAAGCTGCAGAATGGGACTATTGGTATCTCCATCAGTTGCACGTGGTTCGAACCAGCCTCGGATACGTTGGACGATCATCAGGCTGCTGTGGATGCTAGACAGTTCGATGTAAGTATTTTTAGATACAAGAATCTCACTTTGGAGTGAGCTCTGTTTGATCCACTGGCAGCAGCTACATTGCTGAGTGAATTAGGGTACCGGAGCCGTAATCCGAAAGGAAGAGGAGCTAGAAGGGTCATAATCAAAAGAGCGAAAAATTCAGTTCGCTTACCTTAAAATGGCTATTAAATACTTAACTATCGCATGTCTTTTTATAATTTGAAAATTTGTCTTTGCTTCTCCATTTTATGAACAAGAATCATAAGAAAAAATGTCTTAGAGCTAGAATTTTTTTCACATTTAATTACAAAAGTCCCCTCCTGTAGACTGTTCAGATGCGAAGTTCATCACTTTAGATGAGTATAAAAAATACTTTTTTTTGATTAAATATATTTGTTTTTATGTTTTTCGGTCTGACAAATAGTTTAGTATGTATAATATCATACTCATAAAATTACGACATTTGTTTACCGAAATAAATTAATTAAACAACGTGTTCTTAGTTTCATGGTCTCCTCCTGCGGACGTCTAAAATTCTGTCAAATTTTATTTCTACTAAACGTATCGAAATAGAAATAGAAATATTCTTTATTCAATTTAAGTCCTTATAGAACATTTATGAATGTCAAATATTATGTAAGCTACCGCTGATTCGGAAAGTCGATTTCTACCGAGAAGAATCAGCAAGAAACTCAGTAGTCACTCTTTTCAAATTATGATCAGTATTACAATTTTCATTCTGATAATAGAAAACATTATTAAGATTACAATAACAGTATGATGTGTACAATGCTTTATATCGTTTAGATAATCGTCAAAGTAAAATTATAAAATCAAATTATACATTTAATAGAATAGGCGAGGAGATTAACATGTCCAGGAATCCTTATCATCTAAATAATCTTCTACATTATAGTAGCCTTTCTGCATTAAACAGTTTTTAATATGAAATTTAAATTCATGCAATGGTAAGTCAATTACTCTTTGTGGTAACTTATTAAACATTTTTATACTCAATCCCACAAATGAGTTGCCAATTTTATGAAGTCTTAGATTTGGGACCGCAAGCCTATGTTTATTTCGTGTGTTAAAGCTATGAAAATCAGATTTTCGCGAGTAAAGCTGCAAGTTTTTACGTACAAACATAATGCAATCAAAAATGTATTGAGAAGCTACCGTTAAAATATTTATTTCCTTGAATAATTCTCTAAGTGAGTCACGTGATCTAAGGCCATAGATGGCGCGAATTGCCCTCTTCTGCAATATGAAGATAGCTTGTATGTCAGCACCGGATCCCCACAGCAATAGACCATATGACATCAGACTATGAAAATAACTAAAATATACCAGTCTTGCAGTCTCAATATCAGTCAGATTTCTTATTTTCCTAACTGCATATGCAGCTGAACTAAGTCTTCCTGCCAAGGCAGCAATATGGGGGCTCCATTGCAATTTGGAATCCAGAGTGATGCCTAGAAAAACTGTGGAGTTTATAATTTCAATAGGTTCGTTATTCATGACTATATTAATATTGACCTGCCTTACATTGGGCATAGTGAACTTTACACATTTAGTTTTCTTTGAATTAAGAACTAAGTTATTAGAAGTGAACCAGTGTAGTACTTGAGAGAGAGTGTTATTTACGTCGTCAACATTTTCTTTTTGTCTATCAACCTCAAAATCAAGGATGTATCGTCAGCAAATAACACTATCTCACATAGATCTTTAGTATAGTAAGGAAGGTCATTTATGTAGATTAAAAACAGCAACGGCCCCAATATCGAGCCCTGGGGTACACCCATAACTAAAGGGGCACCCGAAGAGTTAATTCCATTGACATTCACCTTTTGAATCCTATCAGATAAATAAGATTTGATTAGACTAATTGAGTTGTCTAAGACACCGTAATGATGTAACTTCATAAGCAACGTATCGTAAAGTATTTTTTTTCGATGTCGGAAAAATGTAATGGTCTGTCATGTGCTGGAGAGATTTAGACTGAGAACGCGCGCAAGTAACGACAACTTTATAGTTTTAAAGCTCTGAACAAGTTTTTGTAACTTTTCATGTGTCTTTCCTTGGAATGTCGTAAATAAGTAAGTATAATGTATTTTGCTTACTGATTATATTATTATTATAGATTCAAAGGAGTGATATGCGCATGGTCTGTCCCTCGTCTTCTAAGATCAAATATTACTTTTTATCTTTTGAATACTATGGAAACGTCTCTCATGTAGAAATCTTCTCTGTGGACAAGGTGTACGCAGAGAACATTTTGGACAAAAGTATTTTGCGGCCATTTAGGGGTACACGTGAAATACAACAGTTAATTTGGAATAGGGATGAACCCCAAATTATTCGTGCTAGATGTTTAAGCTGCTTAACTTGTAACACACAAATTAAAAGTATACATTTTGAACTGGGAACAATACGCATCGATTATAAACCAGACACTTCACAAATCTCAGTTGCATTTCCTCCAACCTCAAACGCTCCGCTTATCACCACCAGTTCTTCAGATCCCAGAAGTTCCTTAAACACCCAGTAGCACATCTGCATCTGCAGATTTCTCCTGGATTTAGTGATAGGCTGACACCTGAAGAAGGTACTTACCTGTTCTTCAAAAATGCGAGATCGAAGAAAAGAATTCCGCCAGTTGAAGGCTCAGATGATACCTACTGATCATTCTGCCGATATTGTGTTAAAAAAAATGACGGCTCTATCCTTTCTGGAAAGATTCCGAAGATGACGCCGTTTTTTTTCCTTTGTCTACAGAAGGATATGTCCCACCTGTAGACATATTTTGTTATTTTTTTTTAGAGGTTCTATTAGATTTTTTAGTTATAATTGAAAATAATTAAGAACACATAACTTGTAATGATTATTATAGCAAGAATATTTGATAATATTTTTAACACTTAAATAATAAAAGTATAATTTTGTTATTTTCTGTAGACTAATTAGTCTTTTCTGTAGATGCAAATAATAATAAAAAATTATTTACTCCATAAATAATTGAGACTGAGCTATGGTGATAATTTTCTAAGATTGTTGATTCGTTATGTTAAAATAAATGGTAAATTATAAATCAAAATGTTGACTTACATTTAATTTTTTTTTCAAGAACTCATTTTGATTATGACCCAGAAAGGTTATCAGCGCGCTGTATAACGTCAGTGAAAAACTCAAAAAATTGTCACATTGAAAAGAGGTCGGAGTATGTGGAATTGCTCGACAAGAGGTAGAAGGGGTCCTAAATCTGTGTTGTCATATTTAAAAATCTTAGATTCACGTTGATATAAAAACATAATATTTCCAACGCCTAACGGGGAAGGGGGAGTCTCACAAATGAGACTTACAAAATGTAGGTTAGGTAAATGTAGGATAATTGTCTTCACATTGTTGTTGCTACCAGTGGCTGAATAAGGCTTACCTACTTACTTACTGATAGACTACATTACATTAGCAAGCAAATGAGCAAAAAAATACCAACCTTAATTCCTTTCTCATTCCAGTGGGGCCAATATGCCCACCCAATCTTCTCCAAAGATGGCGATTTCCCACCGGAATTAAAGCATAATATTGCCATGAAAAGCGCTGACCAAGGCTACCTCCAGTCCCGTCTACCGGTCTTGTCTGCATCCGAAGTGACCCTCATCAGAGGAAGTTCTGACTTCTTTGGGATGAACACGTATACGTCAAAACTGACGTACAGGGATGCGTCGTTGGAAGGCATGTATGCGGTGCCTTCGTACTATGACGATATGGGAGCTGTGATGATTAAGGATCCGTCGTGGCCTCAAGCTCAGTCGACTTGGTTGCAAGTGAGTCCTACATTTTTCTTCGACAAACATAGTTTTCTTAAACTAAATACGGTCGATAGTAAAAAGTAAGATAGGTGTCAAAAAAAACTACATGACTGTATTGGATAGCTCTTTATACGTGGAGAAACTAAGATTCTAAACGTTCAGGTCATGTTTTATTTGGTCTGCTTTGTTTTTTTTTTTATGGTAACCGCCGCACATAGACAACAACAATGCCGAGGCACAGCCGCTGCCTACCGTGAAAGAAGTACTCTTTCCAAACCTCGTTTAAATAAGGACATGTCAGTCAACACACACAACATGTAGATACACGTGAGATGACGATAGTATTTTTTTTTACAGGAGGTGCCTTGGGGTTTCTTTAAACTCCTAATGGACATAAAGACTCTTTACGACAACCCCCCAGTCTACGTAACAGAGAATGGCTGGTCGACAGCAGGGGGTCTCCTCGACGATGACAGGGTCAGCTACTACCGGAACTACCTGAGCGCCATGTTGGATGCAATAGATGACGGATGTGACGTCAGAGCGTACACGGCCTGGTCTCTGATTGATAACTTCGAATGGAAGAACGGTTATACGTGAGTGTTTTTTTTTTCTATTTCAGGGACCAGACCAATTTTTATTTAACATTGTTTAATATTGTATGTTTATTTAATACTAGCGGCCGCCCGCGACTTCGTCCGCGTGGAATAGTAACTTTTTACCCCCTTTTCAACCCCTTACAACCCCCTTTTCGCAATAAAAATTAGCCTATGTCCTTTCTCAGGGTCTAGATTATCTGTATACCAAATTTCATTTAAATCCGTTGAGTATTTTTGCGTGAAAGAGTAACAGACAGACAGACAGAGTTACTTTCGCATTTATAATATTAGTATGGAGTATGGATTGTGTTAGCCTCTCCTAGTCTGTAGCTTTATAAACAATGCGGCAAACTTAATTTATTATCACGACTTTATCGGCCGTGAACAACCTGAATGACCCGGGAATCGAACCCCGTAATCCAGGGTCAGGTTCGTGATCACCAATCCGCATTAGGCAAGCGTGGTTATTAAGCCTAATCCCATCATGATGTATGTCTGATTTCTATGTATGTTTTTTTTTTTATGTGATAGGCGAGGCAGACGAGCAGGCGGATCACCTGATGGTAAGCAATTGCCGCCGCTCATGGACACTTGCAACACCAGTGGAGTAACAAGTGCACTGCCAACCTTTTATCCCCTGCCCCCCCGGGTGGGCCAGCACAGGGGCTGCTTTATTCCGGTTTTCTGTGAGGCAGTGGTATCACTCCGGTCGATACCTACTTTATGGAATGTGCTGTAATTTTTATGGAACACATTATGTGCTTTATCATAATGGAAATCTTAAGATACTTACAACAATAATATCTATTCTTTTGCAGAGAAAAGTTCGGATTGTATGAGGTGGACTTCTCCAGCCCAGACCGCAGAAGGATCCCAAGGAAATCCTCGTACGTGTACAAAGAGATCATCAGATCTAGACAGCTGGACCCCACTTACGAACCTGAGGATTTCTGAGCGGGAAAGCCAAGAAGGCTCAAGATCAAATCATTAATAATGTAAATTTTAAATATAGATAGTGAATTAATAATAAACAAGTATTTTTCTATTTATTTTTGTATTATTTGTGATTCCTCCACCAGGTTTGTTCCTGGTTTCCATAATACAATGGAAAGCTTTGGATTGGGACCAGGACAATTTAGGTAGGTATTCATACTTTTGTTACTGTGCTTTTAGCCTGATGAAGATAATAAAGCGTCAAGAAAGTCAGGAAATCGGATTTTGAAGAACTAAATAAGTTCCCATAGGGAGTGATTATATTCTCTTTGGTTCCCATGTTTTAATTAAACCAATGGGGCTACCATACTGTATGACGTAATCGGCAGTGGCGCCAGCAATTTCATGATTTTATTGACGCAGTATTTAAGAAAAAAAATTACATGTGGCTGTAAGATAATTGATTTCTTTGTTGAATTCCAAACGCACTCAAAAACAACTAAACGCATACGTCATCAGCAGTCATCAGCCGCCAGCTGTCAGTGAAAGCGTCAAAATTGTTTTGTTTATGTGTCACTGTGTCGACGATTTGCTGAATTTATTTTGTAAAAATGTGCGATATTAACGATAATCCCCTAAAGCTGACTGTAAAGTGGAATGGAAAGGAATATGATATACCAGAATTTTCGCCATCCGACAGCGTCGCGATGCTCAAAATTGCGATCGAAAATGCGACTGGAGTTCGACCTGAAAGACAGAAATTACTTAACGTTAAGTTCCAAGGTAGGTATCGCTTCTTTTTTGATATTCTTCAACGACATTTCCTCAAAAACTTGCTATTAAACCTTTTAGTAACAACAACTATTTTCCACTTTACTTTAATAACCTAAAAAATTACCATTTATGCAAAGGAAGTATGCCGCTTTATATAACAGCATGTATTCGTTCTCGACTCGTTCATAACTTAATTGGCTGGCAAAAATACGATGTAGGAAGTCCAAACTGAAGATTCATTATGTAATAAAAGTAGATAGTTAATCACTTTCTAAAACAGACACTTGCTTAACATCTCTATGTACTAATTAGTTATTTCCTAATTTACACTAATCTCATGTTGGTACATTTTCCATTTTCACAAAACTGTTGCATTTTAATAGCTCACTCGCTTTGAGTTGAATTGTCAATTAGGCCACTTGTGTCCACAACTGCTACAACATAACCAAAACGTCAAGCATTAAATACAATAAACTAATATACAATAACAATGTACTAACATTGAATCTTGAGTTAGATCCCTTTTTAATATTAAATTTAAAAAAAGTAGAAAAATTGACAATGTTGTCGAACTAACTGAACATTGATTGAACAGGCCCCTGCGACAGCCAGAAAAATAAAATCTCAATATCTTCTTATCCCCAGGTAAAGTTGCAACAGATAATTTCACACTGTCGGAGCTGAATCTCAAACCAAACCTGAAAATTATGATGATGGGCTCTCTAGAAGAAGCGATTGAAGGTGCCATGACCAAGCCCGACGTTGGTGATGAGGTTGTGAACGACTTAGACATAGAAGAAGAGGAGGTGGATGTAGAAAACCAAGAAGTAAGCTTTCTAATCATACCCTTATGCCAATGATTTTTTAATTTTGGAGCTCAAATATGAGATCCCTTTTAAAGTCAACTTTATGATATGTACAACATATTTAAACAAAGCTGAAAGCTCTGAGCACTTCTCAACATATTTGAGTATACAGGTGATAATCACACTGCTATAAGTAATTTCAACAAAGGTTACTCTAACTGCTGTACAGGAGGTGGAAGCATCTCGCATACTTCTGCAAATGTTATTACATTACATTACTGTATTGCAGAGTGATTAGTAACTCTGACTCTGGCCTTTGTTGTACATTACTCCTGTAATAACTAGTTTTAAGTTTTATACCTTTGTTTTGTGTGCAATAAAAAGCATATTCATTCATTCATTCATTCTGATTGAGGCACCAACAAAAAAGTGCTTATTTTTAATTAAGACTGGTATAATTTTTATTTCAGATATATTTAGCAAAAATAAACAAAAGAGTGAGAGATTACAAGATCAACATGTTGAATGAACCCCGAGAAGGGAAAAAATTATTAGTATTAGACATAGACTACACACTTTTCGATCATAGATCAGTTGCGGAGACTGGTAAGTTAACGAAACTATCCCATCTTCCATACTATTATTAAAGAGTTTAATTTTATAGACATCAGCAAATCTATCGAGGACCAACGCTATCTATTGATACAAAGTGGAACTAATGTCCCGAAACGAAGTGAGAGCGGACCGCTAGTCTATTAATAAATAACGACTTGGCTTGCCATAAAAGAGCAATTTACACTTTAACAAGTACCGTGAACCCAACACAGTAATGAGTTTCTTAACCTCTATAGACTGCGTCAAAATTATCTTTGCAGTGCAATTTTTGCTAGAATTTTTTAGAATAGACTGGCTGTTTTTTTATTTTTGGTATACTACCACCTTATTTAACTATGCACTTAAGACTGGCTGATAAAAGTGAAAATACATCTAACACAATGGTAAGGTCCGGTTGCGACTGGTGTTGAAGATTCATTCAATTCATTAATTCTGTGATAGTTGTAATGTAATGTAATGTAATGTAAAGTGGACTCCATTTTCCGCACTTAGACTCTCTTTCGGTCCATTGTACGTGATGGGTCGGCTGGTTACAGAAGCCAGCCCAGCTCCGCCCAGAAGCGCAGAAGTTTCCTGGGAACTTCACAGGCTTCGCGGAGCGACCTCACCGTTCCGAGGATTTGCTCGCGTTGGGTGGCCACAGCATCGCACTCCAGGATCACATGTGTGACGGATTCCTCAGCGTTAAGGCATCCTCTGCATAGAGGGCTGTTTGTTGAGCCTATTGTGTGAAGATGTTTATTTAAGGGGCAGTGGCCCGTGATTGTCCCTATCATTATTCTTAGTTCATTTCTTGTTAGGTTTATCAGACGTTTTGTGAGTCGTGGATTTATTGTTGGCAACGCTAGTTTTGATTGTCTACAGTCTGTATTTTGAGACCATCTTAGGTTTTGTTGCTCAGTGGATCTCTGGCGAATCCAGGCGCGAAGCTGCGAGAAGGGCATAGGAAGAAGTGGTCTCGGGCCTTCCACTTCCGTCTCTGAACCCCTCTTTGCGAGTATGTCCGCAGCGTCATTCCCAAGTGATCCGCTGTGTCCCTTAATCCACTGAATAGTGATCTGGTGGTTTTGCATATTTCTTCTAGGGCTTGGTGGCATTCCATAATCAATTTTGAGTTGGTGTGATTGTTTTTTAAGGGCCATTAGCACAGACGCACTGTCAGACAGAAATCTGACGCAGTAGTTCTTTAAGTGGCGTCTGTGCACGGCTTTTGCAGCTTCAGTTAGGGCTACACATTCTGTGATAGTTATTCCCATAGTAAATAACGAGGGCGGGCCACTAGTAGTAAATAATTTAAGACTTCCTGGTGTTAAGCGCTAATCCGAGTGCACAAGACAATTTAAAAATTTTAGTTCTATGTTAACAAATAATTCGAGATTAATGTGCTTAATCCTGACACGCACAAGTGGACCTCGGAGGCATAACTAAGAGCCCAGGCCTTAGAGGCTCGGAGCTTAGAAATAACCTAACAGCTTATAAATTTTATTCTTTTTTTTTTTTTTTTTTTTTTTTTTTTTTATATAAGATGGGTTTGCACTTGACCTCATCTCACCTGATGGAAAGTGATAATGAGGTCTAAGATGTAGCGTGCATTCCCAGAAGAAGCCTATTCACTCTCGACTTAAAGACACCCAAATTGTAGCTCTCTGGAAACACAGAAGCCGGCAAGTTGTTCCATTCCTTAGCAGTTCGTACCAAAAAAGAAGAAGCGAAACGCTTAGTACGAGCTGGTGGAACTTCCACAGTGTAAGGGTGGATTCCTTTCGTCTTCCGCGTTGTCCGGTGGTAGAAAGGGGAAGGTGGTATCAGGTCGTGAAGCTCTTTCGAACACTCTCCAAAATGCATCCTGTAAAAAACCGAAAGACAGGCCACTCTACGTCGGTGAGCAAGGCTTTGGGATTTAACCTCCACTATCGCTGCGTCACCAACTAACCTCATCGCACGACGCTCAATCGAGTCGAGGGCAGCCAGCTGATACTTGGCAGAGCCATCCCACAGGTGACCGCAATACTCCATGCACGAACGAACTTGAGCTTGATATAGTTTGAGAAGCTGTTTCGGCGTGAAGTATCGTCTAACCTTGGAAAGGATGCCAAGTTTTTTAGAAGCAGTGGCTGCCTTGTACTCAATAGAGCGTCCGAAGTTGAGGTTGGAGGTTAGGTCCATACCTAGTAGACTCAGAGTGTCTGTAACAGGCAAAGACACACCTTGGAAAGTGGGCGACATGGTGAAAGCGGTCCGCTTAGAGCTAAAGAGACATGCCTGTGTTTTGGAAGCGTTGAACACGACTCTGTTGGCTTCCCCCCAATCGGAGACTGCTTCCAGGATCGCATCCACCCGTCCAACCATTTCCTCTCTACATCCATGGACCTCAGCCAAATTAGCCCTTGCGTCAGACATGTATCTTTCTGCAACTGTGCTATCGTCTGCGTACCCAAAGATACCGGGCATAAGCAGGTCGTTAATGTGCAACAAAAAGAGGGTTGCAGAGAGAACAGACCCCTGAGGAACTCCGGCGTCAATCGCCATCAGATCGGACGAGCAGCCGTCTACGACCACCCGAATCGACCTGTCCCTCAGAAAGTCAGAAATCCAAAGGCAAAGACTGTCAGGAATTCCGTATGCTCGAATCTTGCTAAGAAGGCCGTCATGCCACACCCTATCGAAGGCCTTGGAGATATCCAGCGAGACTGCAAGAGCCTCGCCGTGCCTCTCCAATGCCTCCCCCCAGATATGAGTAGCGTACGCAAGAAGATCCCCAGTAGATCGGCCCTGGCGGAAGCCGTTACTGCCGATCACTGAGGAGGTCGTTGTCTTCTAGGTAGCTCAAAATTTTCTGTTCAATACACGCTCCATAACTTTGCAAAGTATGGAGGTGATTGCAATGGGGCGGTAGTTGGAAGGATCGGCACGACTTCCTTTCTTGGGTACTGGCTGGACATTAGCAAGTTTCCAGGATTCCGGGACTACTCCATGCCGCAGAGAAAGACGGTACAGACGGGTAAGAACTGGAGACAACTCGGGAGCACAGGTCTTCAATACCACTGCCGATATGCCGTCAGGACCACTAGCTTTATTCACGTCTAAGCCCCGGAGTGCCTTAAGTACCTCTTTTTGGAAGATGCAGACTGGTGGCATTTTAGAGCTGCTACGAGGTAACTGGGGTGGTATTTGGCTGGTAGGGCTCAACCGTGAATTTTCGGCAAAAAAGAGCGGCAAATAAATTTGCCTTCTCAGTCGCCGCGTGAGCCAGCGAGCCATCGGGCTTCAGCAATGGCGGTAGTGTCGGGCGGCAGAAGTTCGCTTCAACCGATTTTGCGAGGGACCAAAATGCTTTACTCCCCGAAGGGTACGAAGCAAGTTTGGCTCCCACACGGGCAATATGGTCAAAGCGAGCCTTCTTTTTCGCTCTCTTGCTGGACTTGGCGGCTTATTGTACGCTTTTTTTCTTTTCCTTGAGGCCCGGCAATTTGCGGCCACGCGCGTCAGCCCAATCCAGATAGGCATCCTGTTTGAGCGCCTCGGCTCTAGCGCAGTTGGAGTTATACCACGGCTGGATCGGGCTAGCAGCGGATATGTCTGAGTATGGAATAAAATATTCCATACCTTGACGAATGACCTCCGCTACTTCTTCGGCGCAGGCCGATGGATCCTCAGAAGAAAAGCAGGTACGTCGCCAAGGGTAGGATGCAAGGAAGTGACGCATCCCATCCCAATCTGCTGACTTGCTGATTCCCAAGCCGGAGGGTCCCATGTGGAGAATTAACCACAGGCCTCAGATAGTAGTTACGCTACTGACAACACTATCCCTTCATTTCAGGCTATGAACTAATGCGACCATTCCTTCACGAATTTCTGACGTCAGCATACGAGGATTACGATATAGTAATCTGGTCAGCAACCGGCATGAAGTGGATCGAAGAGAAAATGAGACTGCTCGGTGTGTCTACACACCAGGACTACCAGCTGGCGCCTGCGCAGGTCGTCGGTCAGGTACGACACCGAAGCTCCGGCCACACGCCACATCACGTAGTTGGCTTGAACGCGCGCGGGGGTTTGGGCTAGAAGAACCTGTAGAGAAAAGCTAGTTTATAAAGACCTTACTATTGAAATGCTAAGCGAGGCACATGCGTTTTCCGACTTCGATTTCCGAATTAGGATTCCAGATTCGGGCATCCGAATGTATGGATTCAAAAAAACGTACCTACATGTGCATTATCCATGCATTTCGGATGCCCGAATGCGGAATTCGAATTCGGAAAACGCATGTGTGCGGCCCGGCTAAAACGGACTTCATGTTAAGCTGGCCGCACACATGCGTTTTCCGAATTCGGAAAATATGAACACTTTAAAAGGTATTCTATCAAATATTGCAATCCGTACCTCTGTTAGTGAGAAAACACGAATTGTAAACGAGTATGATAATATTTTGTGCCGCATCCATTTAGGTATATTAGCATTCGAACTAGGTAACTTTCCTAGAGGAACGAAATCGTGATACCACACGTTCGCGCTATTTGCAGGGTGACACATCCAACAATAGGTGTCGATACGCTCGAGTGGAGGCCAAACTACAATTCGCGTTTATAAGCGGCTTGTTCTGAGAGCTTAGCACGAACTTTTTAAAGAAATCGTAACGAATACGCTAAGATTTATTTAAGATGCGTAAAGTTTAAGAACTCGCTCTATGGTACGTTAAACATAACTAAATTTGAAACCACAATCGTCAGAAAGGATTGTATCGTAACGTGAGCGCCCGTCCACAGATAGACAACGAACGTATCCAACACAGGAAATACTACTACTCTCGGCGTCAAAAAAATCGCACATCTGCGTAGTTTTCATACTAACGCGCTCATATCACAGCTTCGTATATTATAAAGTAAAC